>JAMKQA010024532.1:0-11059 GCA_024699735.1 Posidonia australis
TGCTCTCATCTTTCTCTTGTATGTTATATTGATTGCTTGAGTAGTTAAGCTGTTTATATGTATTAAATAATCTCCTTACATGCAATTTTTTCATTAACTTGTAAAAACCGATATAAGTAATTAAAAAGTGTTAATTCTCTATTCACCTCCCCTCTAGAGGAGCTATTCGATCCTACATAGACCACGGAGACAGTCTCAAGGATCTGTTAGAATTTTGTTAGTGAATTTGTTTATTCACGCGAGGATGATGGAAGTTATTGTTGTGGCTCAGCAATTTGACCCCTTTGTGCAAGAAACATGAAAGAAATTGGAGGTGGGAGAGGTGCCTCATTTCTTAATTGGAGTCAACGATGGGTTGTGGTACTACCTACGATTGTACGTACCTCAGGTAGGAGTATTAAAAAAGAGCTTGCTTGACAAAGACCATCGGTCTAGATACACAATCCGCCCAGGAAGCACCAAGATGTATAAAGATTTAAAGAGAAATTTCTGGTGGCCTGGGATGAAAAGAAAAATTGCTAAACACGTGGCAAAATGCGCAACTTGCTAGATAGTAAATATAGAACATTAGAAACCCAGAGGCACTTTGCAACCTCTTGACATTCTAGTCTAGAAGTGGAAACATGTGTCAATGGATTTTGTGATCGTATTACCCAAGATTAGAAGGAAGAATGATTCTGTGTGAGTAATCGTCGACCGACTCACCAAGTCTGTGCACTTCTTGCCCATGAGAGTCTGTCTTCCCTTGCTGCAGCTAGTAGAATTGTACGTCACTGAAATAGTCTGGCTACATGAAGTCCTAGTATTGATAGTATCTGACAGAGACACTCGGTTCACATCAAGACGCTGCAGGAGGCATTTGGGATGGTGTTGAATTTTAGCACCGCCTTCCACCCCTAGATTGATGATCAGACAGATAGGACAATCCAAACACTAGAGGATATGCTGCGAGCCTGTGCCTTGGATTTTGGAGGCAATTAGGAGGATCACCTGTTGTTGATAGAATTTGCCTACAACAACAACTACCATTCTGGCATTGGGATGGCCCCGTATGAGGCATTGTATGGAAGACTATGTAGGACACCCACCTATTGGAATGAGGTAGGCGAGCGGCAACTAGTGGGACTAGAGATTGTGCAGCAATACGAGAATAAAGTAGATCTGATCAGGAAGAGATTGCTAGCTACACAGAGCAGACAAAAGAGTTATGCAGATTGAAGGCGAAGGCCCTTAGAATTCGAAGTAGGAGACTTCATCTTCCTGAAAGTGTCACTAACCAAAGGAGTAACAAGATTCACGAAAAGCGGCAAACTAAGTCCTTGCTACATCAAACCATACCAAATCACCAGAAAAGTTGGTGAAGTGGCGTATAAGTTGGACCTGCCCTTAGAGCTATTTAGTATGCATAGCGTCTTCCATGTATCAATGCTAAGGAAGTGTTTGGCAGACGCATCGTAGGTTATTCCAATGCAGCTAGAAGAGCTACAGGAGGACTTGACAGTGGAAGAAGATGTCGTGCAGATATTAGATCAGAAGAAACAAGTTCTTAGAAATAAGATCATTCCTCTAATGTTGGTCCAATGGCGACACTATGGAGCAGAAGAAGCAACCTAGGAGCATGAGGCAAATATCTGGGCAAGGTACCCTGACTTGTTTCATTAGGAGCGAATTTCAGGGACGAAATTCTTTTTAAGTGGGCTAGGATGTAATACTTGTGCTAGATTTTCCAGAATAAATGTAATTTGTGTGTGTGATCTAGATAATTAGATTAACAATGTGAAATTGTGTTGAACTCCCTCTGTTACATTGGTAATTGTCTCTCGCTTCTACTATGTGGTATTTTGGATGCATTGTGTTTCCATGTGTGTGTGTGTGGGATCTAAAGGAATCAAAGTCAAAGTGTGCATAGTGGAAACCATTCACCTATGCCCGTCACCATACCTCTATGCCCTGCCATGCCCTATGAGCGTCGAAAAAAAAAATTCAAGCGGTGGAGGGTGGCCGTGGCAGGAGGAACACGACGAGAGGAGGAGGTGTATAAGAGAAGAGGAGGGGTAGTTGATCGAAAGGAGAAAAGAGGAAGAGAAAGAGAGTTGGGGCGAAACCAGAGAGAAGAAGAAAAGCAGGAGAGAGAGGGCCAGAGTGGTCGTCGGTGAAGTGGAGTGCTCGCTGGAGGCCGTGTGACCTGAAGGATGCTCGAAAGAGCGGGAAGATTGCCAATGAAGGAAGGGGGTCGCCAGATCGTCATAGGGTACGCATCCTACCCTTTTCCCTTCTCTTAGCATTCTTAAGCTTCAAATCTTGATAAATGATGAAATTTTAGTTTAAATCAATGAACATGAGTAGTGTAGAGTAAAATCAAGGAATTATGATGACTCCATTATTTTTCCATGAATTTTTTGTGGATTTTGAGAAATTTTCATGGATTGAGCAACAGTGATTAGAAATGAGTTTTGTGACTTGTGATTTTTATACCTCAAGTAATACTTGATGGTTTTTGATAAAACTTGACTTAAAAGGAAGTAGATTTGGCATGCTCGTAGTAAAACTTTTTTGTAGGATTTGTAGCTCACCAGAGATGGGTCAACCCAAGACCCCAACTTTGGCGAGAGTCGACTTTGGAAAGAAGGAGCTTTTCAAAAATTGCTTAGAATGGCATACTGAAATAGTTTGGTATGCCAAATCAGGAGATTTCGGCTTACCAAACTAGGCCGATATGCCGAACCAGGGCCATGGACCACTGTCAGAATAGTGGACATTTTGGCATGTCAAAAAATTTTGATTTGCCAAAACACACTCTAGAGCTGGTTTTTTGATTATCCAGTAATGCTTTATATAAGAAAACCAGGGCATAACTGTTTATCAAGAATTTCTCGAGATTTAAGCAAGATTTATAGAAAAGCTATTTTAGAAAAAAGAGTTGTTTAATAGAAGTGATTTTTGTAATGGAAAAGATTTAGAAAAGAGATTTCAAAGAAAGACGCATGATTTTAGAAATATATTTCCATGATTTCTGTGTGGATCCACATGATGGTAGGGCAGTGGCCTTAGGGTTTATGATCCAACTGATAACGGTCACCATTCGAAATCCTAGATACCGAGGTTGGGAACCTGGGGAAAAGAGACTGGGTTCCTCAGAGAGACTAGTGTTAGTTGGGCCAAGTAAGATGACCTAAGTGCTCAAACACTAATAAGACAATGGAAGAACACATCTCCATGCAATGAGAAAAGAAAAGAGAAAAGATTCGTGAGACAGTTGGCTGGGATGGTGGTATGTCTGCACGAAGACTTTCACTATGGCAGTGCAAGAGATTAAGGATGGTGCCTCTCCAATTGTTTGTGGCTACGTTACCCCTAATCAAGGTGGAATTAGCAAAGATTTTCAGATTTGAGATTGTATGATAGTTTTGAGTTGGAATTGAGTTAAGTTTTTAGCTTATGAGTTTTCGCGAAATTCTAATTGATGTGAGAACAGTGTTTAAGAACTAGTTTCAACCAAAAAGTTGTGTTTTAGCCAGATTTAAGATTTGTATTTTGGGATAGAGTCTGGTCCAGAGTTGTTTCCAGAAAAGCATTAGAGGATGAGATTTTAAAACAGAAAGAGAAAATATTTGAGAAAAATATGAAAATTTTCTGAAAGATTTATGAAAGAGATTTCCTAAAGGACATGTTTTGTTCTAGTTTTGAAAATCTTACGTATGGCTTTGTAGATGTTTTCCATCGTGTTTTCTGATGGGCACGT
This sequence comes from Posidonia australis, assembly GCA_024699735.1. Taxonomy (NCBI): domain Eukaryota; kingdom Viridiplantae; phylum Streptophyta; class Magnoliopsida; order Alismatales; family Posidoniaceae; genus Posidonia; species Posidonia australis. Next base: position 3,743 of record JAMKQA010024532.1, read on the forward strand.
ATTAGATGACTTAGAAATCACTCACGAGTGTTTTTGTAATGTCTTGTTTTCAGGTGTTTAGTTGGAGTGCAGTCCAACCTAGTGTACGTAGATGGGAGCTATTAGCCGCACACAAGTTCTAGGTAGTTAGCAGTTTAGTTTCCTTTTTATTTTATTAGTTGGGTAGAATCTGTTGCCAGCTAGCAGTGTCGTTTGGGGGCGTTACAATATAAGTCAAAATAACATGCATTAGAAAAACAATATTAAATCCAATGAATCCTCGACATAACCAAAAACATGCATGTAAAACTCTTAGACATGCATCCTAAAGCCACTCAACTCAAACTTTCAAAATTAGGTACACTATACTTTTCAAATATCAAAGTTATAATGTTGGAATCATAGAAAACATGATGCATCTTATCATAAAAGCATACATTCAAAACTCAAGACAACAAAGAGTGCGTAATTCTCTTGGAGCAACTCAAAATATGCTGTTTAATCCCACATATTCAATGCGTGTATCAGATAGTCAACAATGCCTAAATACTCTATCACATATAGAATACCTTAACAACACACACACGCGTGTTGTGTTACTCTAGCCCAAGCGACCGACACTAGTCACAAACAGCCACCAAAGTGCATTACACTACCACAAATGAGTTACCTTGCTAAGGACCCATTCCGAGTCCCTTCTCTCTAAAGAACCTGTACAATTATCCACTTTGGAATGTACTAGAAGCAAGACATGTGGGTACTACACTCTGGCCAACTCCTACAAGATACGTACTATCGACATCCTTAGTACTCAGGCCACCTAGGGAAATCTAAACCCTTGACCCTGCCAATACTTAGGTCTCTATGCCTAGACCACTTAAGGGTTCTCACCCTTGACCCCCTACTAACACTCAACTCAGTACTTCAATCAATGTCTCACACATGACCCTCTAGAGGTATTAATCATCCCTGGTCCATCAGTACGATCCTCAGACACTCTTTGTTCTCAGATCTCAATCTCAGTTCTATTGGTCCATAGATCTCAACTTCCTCAGTCTCTTAATTTCTATAAATAGAAATCTATGGAAAACATTTGAAAACTAATTTCAAATAAATCAAATCATACTCCAACAGGCCACAGCTTCCTATGGTACAGGCCAAAATGCACAAACCATATGTGTGGATACAACGCACAATCCATACACATGGAGCCTCCTGGATAACTTTAGCATTACATAGAGTATCCAACACAAACCAAAAATGCATCTAGGATTCCATTCATATCCTTAGCATGTAACAACAGAAAACACTAAGGCATAAAACATTCGCCCTTTCTATTCAATAAACAGGATAGAAGATAACTGCAGTAAAGTGTAGAACACCATAATTGTTGTGTTTTACATAAAACTTAGATGCTTCTTCATCCTACACCCTACCTGTGCCTTCAAACATATTATTCAGTGCACAACACACAATTACAAGGTTCAATCATAAGGAAAATATGTCGATGATCATCCATAATGTTTCTTCTACATATAAGCACTTAAGTGAAACTCAAGTACACTAAGTCATCATATTAACTAATTGCACAATAGACCTTTAGATTTCACTTAAGGGCGTATGACTCTAGCTATGGTGCATCCTACATAAGATGTGCCCATTCTTCCATCTAACACCCAAGTTACAGTTTTTTTATCGAACTCTTTCTGAAACTAGTACGTGCCTATTCCACTACCATCTCATAAAGGAATCGAAATACAATAGGATAAGCACCTATTCCACTACATATAATATATTTCTAACCATGAAATGAGTCTAAGTTATTTCAAATTAGGTGTATACCTTGCACCATGAGAAAAACCCAACTCCACGTAGCAAGCCTCCATGTAATCCTGGAGTTTCAATAAATCCTCATAACACTCTTCCAAACTCCCTTAGAGCTCCACAGATCCCCATAGCTCGTGCAACACTAGGAACACAAAGAATTACCTCAAGAAGAGGAGTAATAGAAAGCACAACACCTAAAGAACCCTAATCAAAGCTCACCTTGAGTCTGAGTTGTAGCACCTGCCTAACAATTTCTCCTATTAAGCATGACGCCAAGAATAACAAGAGATTGTCGGAGGTCTACCTGAACTTCAATCTTCAATGTGCATGGGGAAAAACTAACTTCTCCACCACCATACAACCCACCAATACTCTCACTCACAATATCCTCTTCCTCTCTACACTAGATTCTCCCTTAGGAACGCCCCTCTCTTGGGTGTTGGACGGAGCAAGAAAAAAAAACCCTAGAGAAGGAGAAATGACTATATAATATATAGGTAGACCATTGATAAGCCAGAATTCGTTAGAAATTGTCTGAAGTGTAAAACACGCAACTTCTTGTGTCTAATACAAAATGCGTTATTTGTTGCATTTAACACAAAATGCGCTATTTGTTGCATTTAACATTTCATTAGTCTAAACCAGTAGCATAGAATGCAGAAGACACTGCATTTTATATAAAATGTGTTGTATTTAGAATTCTACACACACTCTCTCCAATACTCACATTTGGCCCACAAAACTGACAAAAATCTGGGTCGTTGCAAGGAGAGAGGCTTGGCAGTACATGGTTGGTGCGTGGGTTCTTCTAATCTCTCTCTTGTCTCTTCTTGCTCACCCCTCTTCTCAAGTCAATGGATGGGCGAGCAATAGTGGCAGAGCAACAAGGGTGGAGGAGGAGGAGGTAGGATGGGTGGGTAGTGATGACAAATCAGCATCAGAGGATGAGGAGGAGACGGGAGGCTTGGTGGTACATGGTCGGAGGTGGGTTCTTCTGATCTCTCTGTCTCTTCTCACCCACACCCTCTTCTTAAGTCAGTTGATGGGCGAGCAACGATGACAGATCAATAAAGGAGGAGGAGGTGAGATGGGTGGGCAATGATAGTACCTCAGTAGAGGAGGAGAAGGTGGTAAGGGGGGCTTGACGAGTAATTGGGAATAAGGATTTAATTATAGCCGTTGAACACATTCAATGACTATGATAACACATTAGATAAGGTTTTCACAGAAACACTTCTTGGGCACCAATAGGGGCTTTTTTTATGATATCCATGTAGATATATCAAGAAAAGGTTCCTACAGGTGCCTACACGAACCTTTTCCTATAGGCACTCTTTTAAAAAAAAATTTGTTTTTAAAAATAAAATTTAATTATATGCTTAATTAATCTATAAGATAACCTACTATCTGTTAAAATTTCATCTTAATATAGGTTATATTCACTACTAATTTTTAACCTAAAATTTAATGGTTAAAATTTAGCAAAATGTGTTGAATTTTAAAACCTTCAGATCAAGGATTAATAGTTGTTTGATTTAAATGAAAATTTCACCATGTATATTTATAGATATCTAATAAATACTTCTATATAGTTATTTTTTATGTATTTATTTATAAAAAATAATGTGCCTACTATTTGCTAAATTAGCTTCATCTAAATTTTGATGATAATAAAATTTATTTGTGTGTTAACTCTTATTAATAGGTCAAGGAAGAGTTCTTATAATCCTCGACAAATGAAGAAGGCGAAATGAGCTACAAGGAGTTTACGTGGCAATTCAAGTCGAATCATTTAAAGATAGAAGATTAAGCTTCTAATGTAATCAAGCTTCATGTAAAAGCAATTTATTTTATTTTAGAAACTTGTAATAATTTTCCAAAAGCCCCCATAGTACCATAGGAAAATAGCCAAAGTACCAAATACAATCATTCATTGATTATATTTCTTAATAGGACTTTTGAGGATATTTTAGCATACTGAATTGGTTTTGGTATACCAAAATTTGGACTTACAGTTGTTCCTAATCGAGAACTAATTCAGCATACCAAATTTATTTCAGTCTACCAATTTGTTCGACAATTGTAAACAATTAGGAGTCATTTGGTCTATCGAATGTATTTCGATCTACCGAATAACTAACTGTTGAACCCTTTTTATAGCCATTAAACTACTGTTCAATACTATCTTTTGGCCTATAAAACTCCACCAATTGACATTTATTTGAGAACCACTCTACATCTTGCTCATACTTTGAGAGAGTTTTAAAAGAACTTCCCATGCTTCATTCAAACCATAGCAAGTATTTATTGCCTATCTATCAAAAATTCACTTGCTCAATTGTGTGCTTGGGAGTTAAAAAAGAGTTTAAGAGTTGTAATTATCTTTTCCATCAAGTATACAAGTTTCTCTAGTTGTAAGAAGGGAGGACTATGAGTTTTGCAGAGTCTTGGTAAGGTATTCATCAAGAGTTGTAGAGGCCAAATCTTGGCTTGGAATCAAGATCGGTATAAGGAATTCTTAAAGGATTTTCAAGGAGTTGACTAAATCGAGGAGACTGAACTACTATAAGTTCTATCTTGTTTTCAAAATTTCTCATCTTCGTCTTTGTATGCTTATAATTTAATATTCAACTCTCATTTTTATTATATTTTGCTTGTGTTTATTAATCAATTATTTAATTAGATAATCATCCTTAATATCTTTATTCATCCCCTCTAGAGACACTTTAAGATCCTTACACACACACACACACACACACACACACAACACCATGACCGTCATTTGTAGATAAGTTTTTTGCATGCTCTTGGGTCCTTTTGTTTATGTTTGACTTCTCCACTTCATAGATGTTGAAATCGTTATGATCACCACTTTTAGTTCTCTGGAAATTTGATGGTGTAGATTACAACTACCACGAGTCAATGCATGCATTGTTCGTGGGTTTCTTGTGCTTGTGAGCTCCCTTTCCTACTTGTCCTTGCAAAATAAAATCAAAATATGATAAATAAATAAGTGTAGTATGAATGTATAAAATGAGAACTAAATAACATGAAATAATTAGAAAAATACTTACTCGAGGGTTTATCCCCCCAAATGAAACTACACACAACGCCTATTTATGAGTATAAATGCATGGAATAAAATGCAATATTGTAAAACCCTCTTTTATGATTTGTGAAATGTATGCACGGAGTGTGGGATGGTGGTGGTTGGAGACAGTGTCACCAGATTCATGCTGGTCATTGGAAAAGACCTTGATTCCTCTATTGTGGAGCTTTTTCTCACTCTAAGAAAATGCTCAAAACACTCAAAAATTCTGAAAATGCTCTCCAATTTCCCTCTTGTTTTCCCTACCATTGTTACAAGTGAGGTATGGGTCCTATATATAGAGTGGTGGGACAGATAGAAATAGAAATAGGTTGCAATTGGAAAGAAATGAAAAATAGGGGTGTAAGACACCAATGCAAGGGTGTCTAACATTAGACGCTCTAAAATTGGTGTCTCACATCTCCTACAAAAGTAAGGCTCCAACTATAGTCAGCAAATGATTTAAGAGCCCATAAATTGGTTAAATAGACAAAACTTAATCCTTGCAATTAGCCAAATATGAAAAGATGTGGAATTTTGAAAATTTTCCAAAAATAAAAAAGGTAAGCACAAATGATAGAGGAGAGCACAACTATCACACTTAAGGCGCTCGAGTGCAGGCATCTTACGTTAGATGCCCTGCCGCAGATCTCTAACATAGCTGATTTGAAAAAGCTACCAAATTTGGATAATTAATGCCAATTAAGCACAATGAGTGATTATAGGTAATTATTGAATGCAGTCAATAAAGTTGAGGCGCCTTGCATAAGACACATTAATTTATGTGTGTAACCATGCCGGCGACAGCCTCAGGGCTTGGCGTGAAAGGACAAATGCACGAGGATCGGCAAAGTCACGACAAAAGTAAAATAAAAAAATGCAGGAGTCGCCACCTAGTCTATTAAAATGGAAGACAAGGAAAACCATATAAATCATGCCAATAAGCCAAAGAAAAGCAGGTCATAAACCAGAAATGGGTAAGGATCCCTGTTACGCACGAGGAAGGTGTTAGGCACCCTCGTGCGCCCGATAAATCGGTCTTTCTATAGGTTTCTCGTTTGCCTAAATGAAATGTCGGCTTTTCAGCCTTTTTATGTACGCCCGAGGGCGATATGCCATGCCATGCTAAGTGAGAAGTGTCTTATGCTAAACAGGGTGCATGGAGTGTAGGGGAGTGTCCTAATGCTCAGAAATATCGTTCATATATCAGGTCAAGTGTCGATGCAAAGATATTGCATAAATAAGATCAAGGATCTAAGTATTTTGAGCAATTTTTCGTCCTTGCTTTACTACATGCAATGTATGATCTAACATGCACAGAAATGGCTAAAAACAGAAAAGGGTCTTCCTAGATATATCAAGGAAGAAAGCCAGAGAAAACTGAAAGCAAATCGAAGCAAGAAATCATGCTAAAAACCACGTGAAAATCTACTGTGTGTTACTAAAAACAGGCTGAGGCGCCTGTTAGGTGTGCCAGACTGGTGCTCTAGTCTGATGCGCCACCTATGTGCTCCTGTGTGGGCCAGAAAGATGTGTCAAGGAAAATACCAGAAAGCCATGCAGTGCAATGTCATATAAATGCATTCCAGAAAGTTATGCAATGTAAAGTCCTTGTAAAAATGGAAAATATCCTTTTAAAATGAAAGAAATGCAAGTGTGAGAAGATTTATGGATCTTGTGCTCAATGGCTAACAGCCTCACGCAAGGTCACAACCTACTCATGCTAAATAAAGGCAACAAGGTTCATCCATATCACACTGGGTCATGGGCGGATGCATGAGATTCTCCATATAGGAGTAAATAGCTATCAGCCTACCAGATTTAGACTGTGGACTGAACAATCAAAGAGTAAAACAACTGAAAAACAACATCATTTGAGGTTGAAATCATGCATGCTATATCATGAAATACCAAGGAATCACCACTGAAAGAATCAGACTCAAAACTATTCGGGAAAACATGCAGATGGGGATGCAAAATAGGGTGATCTGTTCTCTGACCAGTCTAGTGCACCAGAATGTTGAGCCAGAGTGGTGCTCTGCTTTGGTGCGCCACTCTGGTGCGCCAGAATGGTGCTCCCAGAAAATCTGGATCAGAATTCTGGTTCAGATTCAGAGAGGTAACTTTTTTTTTAATATGATTAAACCAATTATGCAGATGAAAATTGAAACATGATGAAATGCAAAATGAATAGAAACTTTTATTATTTGATTAAAAAAAAAACAAGATGATTCATGGGTTCATGGTAGAAAAACGCTTATACAAGATTCTAAAGAACATGCATGAGAAAATAAGCTCGACAAGACATATGCAAGTGGTGAATACGTCAAGAACATCTCTATTGCATATCTTAGCATACATGTGCATGGATCATGGATCCTAGTGTAAAGAAATAGAGAAGAAAAATAATAAAACCACTCATA
>JAMKQA010024533.1:0-14086 GCA_024699735.1 Posidonia australis
GCAAAAACTGAACTTAAACAGAGTAAGTGTCAAGCTCCTACCTTGTTCCTGGTATGTTCCTTCCGAATAAAAAGACCCAAGATGAGACCACATTGCCTCAGGGTGATCAAGAACCACTGTGGGATGCACGGGGATGCTCTGGAGCTCGAGCAAATGCTGCTGGAAAAGAGGTGTTTGCTGAATGCACATGACGGGATTTGCTCAGAATTTTATCTCAAGAAAGGGTCCCTCTCATGGTTGCCTATGGACCTCTATTTATAGGGATCTCTCCATGGGTAACTCATGGGGATATGGAGAGCCTCGCAGATGAAAAGCGTGGAATATTCCACGGCACATTCGCTGCAAAGGTAATAGCCAAGGGAGGTGGAAAGCCAGCAGCCGCAGCCTGCGAAGTGGCTGTGCGCCAGCTATGTGCGCCAGCTATGTGTGCCACCTATGTGTGCCAGGAAGGTGTGCCAGGTAGGTGTGCTAGGTTAGTGTGCCAGGTAGGTGTGCTAGGTTAGTGTGCCAGGTAGGTGTGCTAGCTAAGTGTGCCAGGTTGGTGTGCTAGCTAAGTGCTCTCCCCTACTGGTCTGGTTTTCTAACTGGGCTGCAAGCTTGCTACGGGTTTAAGGTTGCTTCAAGGGACATAACCAAGGCAACATATGGGAAAACTCATCTTTGGGTCACCTCAAAATCGGGGTGTCTACAGACTGCATCTTGGTTGAGAAGTTTGTTATCCTATCTTACGAACTGTTAACAACTGCATCTCGATTGACAAGCTCATTGTCCTACCTTGCAAATTGTCATCAACCGCATCTCGATTGACATGTTTGTTATTTAGCCTGGCAAATTGTCACTCATTGTGTCTTGGATGACAAGATGGTTATCCTACTTTGCGAATTGTCAACGGCCGCATGACGGTTGACAAGTCTATTATCCCTATTTTGGAACTATCGTCGGCCACATCATGGTTGACTAGTTCGTTATCCTACTTCGCAAATTGTCACTGACTGCGTCTTGATTGACAAGTTCGTTATCTAGTCTTGCGAATTGTCACCGACGGCATCTCGATTGATAAGATCATTATCCTGTCATGCGTATGGTCACTGACTCCATCTCGGTTGACAAGTTCGTTATCCTGCCTTACCTACTATCAATGATCACATCTCGATTGATTAGTTTGTTGTCCTATCGTATGAACTGTTACCGACAATATCTCAGTTGACTAGTTTGATATCTTGCCTTGTGAACTTTCACTAGCCACGTCTTGGTTGAAAAGTTCATTATCTTGCCTTGCAAACTATCACATACCATGTCTCAATTGACGAGTTTGTTATCCTGTCTTGCAAACTATCACCAATTGCATCTCGATTGTCTAGTTTGTTATCATGCTCCCGAACTATTGCTAGTCGCGTCTCGGTTGGCAAATTCAATGTCCTATCTTGCAAACTATCATTGACTTCATCTTGGTTGACAAGTTCATCATCTTGCCTTGCGAACTATCACTGGCTACGTCTCGATTGAAAAGTTTATTATCCTACCTTGCGAACTATCACTGGCTACATCTCGGTTGACAAGTTCCTTATCCTATGTTGCAAACTATCACCAACCGCATCTCGGGTGAGAAGTTCATTATCCTGTCTTGCAAACTGTCATCGACTGCATCTCAGTTGACAAATTTGACATCCTCCCTTGCGAACAATCACTGACCAAGTCTTGTTTGACAACTTTGTTGTCTTATTTTGCAAACTGTCCTCGACTACATCTCGATTGACAAGTTCGTTCTCCTACCTTGCCAACTGTCACCAACTACTTATCCATTGATAAGTTCGTTGTCCTACCTTGCGAACTATCACAGATTGCATTTTCGGTTGATAAGTTTGTTATCCTATCTAGAAAATTGCCATAGACTATGCCTCGATTGACAATTTCATTATCCTGCCTTGCAAACTGTAACTAACTGCATCACAGTTGACAAATTCGTTATCCTTTTGCACGAACAGTCACCGACTGCATCTTGATTGACATGTTCATTATCTTGCCTTGCGAACTGTCATCGACCATGCTTGGATTGACATGTTCGTTATCTTGTCTTGCGAACTGTCACTGACTGCATCTCAGTAGCAAAGTTCATTGTCTTGCCCTACGAACTGTCACTAAATGCATCTCGATTGACAAGTATGTTGTCCTACCTTGCGAACTGTCATCAACAATGTCTTAGTTGACTAGTTCCATATCATTCTTTGCGAATTGTCGTTGACTGTGTATTGATTAACAAGTTCACTATCCTTTATTGTGAACTTTCATCGACAGCATCTATGTTGAGAAGTTCGTTGTCTTGGTATTCTAATTATCACTGACTACGTCTTGGTTGACAAGTTGGTTGTCCTGTCTTATGAACTATCACCAACAACATCTCGATTGACAAGTTCATTATTCTATTTAGCGAACTACCACCAACTACATTTCGGTTGACTAGGTCGTTGTTCTACCTTGCGAACTGTTACAAACTACATCTTAGTTGACAAGTTTGTTGCCATGTCTTGTGAACTGTCATCGATTGCATCTCGATTAACTAGTTTGTTATCCTATATTGCGAACTATCACCGATCACGTCTCAGTTGACAAGTTCACTATTCGGCTTTGTGAACTATCATCAGTCGCATCTTGATTGACAAGTTCATTATTTTGCTTTAGGAATTGTCACCAGCGATGTCTTGGTTGACTGGTTCATTATCCTACTTTGTGAATTGTCACTGGCCACATCATGGTTGACAAGTTTGTTATCTTGCCATGTGAACTATCACCGATTGCATCTTGGTTGACAAGTTCATTATCCTTTCTTGTGAACTATCATTGACAGTATCTTGGTTGACAAGTTTGTTATCCTACCTTGCAAACTACCACCAACCGCGCCTTGGTTGACAAGTTCATTATCCTGTCTTGCAAACTATCACTGATTGCATCTTAGTTGACAAGTTTGATGTCTAGCTATGCAAACAATCATTGGTCATGTCTCAGTTGACGAATTCATTATGCTACCATGCAAACTATCACTGGCCAAATCTCAACTGCCATGTTCATTATCCTATCTTTCAAATTGTCACTAAATGCATCTCAATGGACTAGTTTCTTATCCTGCCTTATGAGCTGTCATCAGCTATGTCTCGGTTGACAAGTTTGTTGTCTTACCTTATGAATTGTCATCGATTGTATCTCAGTTGACAAGTTCATTATCCTACCTTTGAACTATCACCGGCTGTGTCTCGATAGACGAATTTGTTATCCTACCTTGCGAACTGTCACCAATTGCATCTCAATTGCAAAGGTCATTATCTTGCCTTATGAACTATCACTAGTTGTGTCTCAATTGACAAGTTCATTATCCTATCTAGTGCACTATCATCGATTGCATCTTGGTTGACAAATTTGACGTCCTACCTCGCGAACTGTCACAGACCATGTCTCGTTTGACAAATTCATTGTCTTGTCTTGCAAACTATCACTAACTACACCTCGATTGACAAGTTCATTCTACTACCTTGTGAACTGTCACTTACTACTTCTCCAATGACAAGTTCGTTATCTTACCTTACGAAATATCACTAGCTGCACTTCGATTGATAAGTTCTTTATCCTACCTAACGAATTGTCACGGACTTCATCTCGATTGAAAGTTTCATTATCCTACCTTGCGAACTATTACTGATTGCATCACAATTGACAATGTAACACCCGTAATTCCATCATAATTTAAAACAAATTAAATTACAGGAAATTAAAAGCTAACAGATAATATCTAAACAACCAGAAATCTATGTGTGTGGCTACGAGACTCTAAACTATATGCACTATACGCCAAAACACGCTTGCCTGGACTTGTAACCTAAAAACCACAAGGAAACAATGTGAGTGACAAAAGTCACCCAGCACGCACCTCACAAAAACGACAGAAAACAAAACTATAATTATTTTCCAATAAAACGTTTCAAATTTTTTTTCACCAAATCCACCAAAAACCAACAAATTAGGCCCTAACTGGCCGAAAACCACAGAACGAGGCCCTACTTGACCCAAACCACAGGAAACACGGTCTACATCGGCCAAATCAACAAGTAAAGGCTCTATTAGACTAAAACCACAAACAAGGCCCTCAATGGCCAAAACCACAAACTGTGAGTTGGGAAACCTGACGCCCAGCAATCCAACTCTGGCCACAAGCAGCCACCAAAGTGCACTGCATTGCCACGATGAAGCCACCTTATGTAGGAATGATCATCGTCCCGTGATTCTCCGACTTAGAGAATCCTCACAAAGGCAACCTCTACCTGGGAAGGCAGTCCTTTCTCTCAAGACGCTAATAGCTACAGGGCATGTCTCTCACCTGCACTGGCCACCATAAGGTATGCCTCCTTACAGCATCCTCCACATGATGCTCAAGAGGGAATGTCATATCTCCACACTTGACAACACCCGAGTCTCAGTGCTCACAGCAACAGTAGGAGTATTGTAACACCATTAAAGTCATTTTTGTAATTATTTATATTTTAATGAATTGATTCCTAGATGGGTGTTACTGTTCCGAGGCATGTTTATGTGGTTTTATGATTGTAGGCTTTGGCCTCGTGGGCTGGCTTCTATTTGCGTGTCCCTGTGCGTGGATGGCACTATGCATGGTAGCACTGTGCTTGTGGGCCCAAGTGTGGGTCCGTGTGGGGCCCGCACTTGTGGGTTGATTAGTGGGAGTGAGTTGGTGGTGTGGGTTTGGTGTGCTCATGTAGGATGCAAGTAGACAAGATGCACAGTTGTGCACACGTCTAGCTATTGCATTGCATGGTTTAATAAGCCCATGTAGGCCCGGTGCACGACCAGCTCACCCTTCCTCTCCTCCTCTTTCCTACTCTACCATTCCCCTTCCTAAGCATGCCATCTCCTTCTCCTCTCTTCCCCTCATTTTCCTCTTCCTCTCCCTCTACTCGCCCATCCCCACTCACTCCATCCCTCCCCCACTCACTCTTCCTCTTTTGTCTCTCCCCATCTCCTCCCCTGTCTATCCCCCTGTTCTGTGTGCTCGAGCATGTGCAGCGGTGTGTGGCAGTGTGCTGCAGCATGTGGAGCTCTAGTGAGGCATCGCTGAGGTTGTGGAGTGGCCGAAGACGTATGGAGTTGGCTGGAGATCAGAATTTGATCGCCGAAGAGCTCGTTGCAGGTACACTCCTCCAACCAATGTATAGAAAGCATAAAAATAGTAAAAAATGATAGGATTGTATGAAATCTAGGTAAATTTATATTCCTAGAATTTATTATGATTTTATGAGAATTTATGGTAGTATTTATGATGTTTTATTATGGGAGTTGAAGTCTGGGTCCTTTTGACCCTTCTGTCTTTGCAAATTTATATCTTGATGCATGATGAATGGATTTTAGTTTTGTTTGTTGGACCTTGGAGTAGACTCGAAGGTCTACACCTTATGTTTTATGTGAGATTTTTGGTGCTTGTTATAGAGGTCCGATCGAAGGTCCCACTTTGGGCGATTTCGAATGTTTGAGCTTTGGGCCGTTATCTGGTTTTGTAGAAAATGACATATCGAACCATTTTATTATGCCATTTTGCTATCAGTTTTGGTCCTCTGGTCGAACTTTGATCATTTGATTTTGGACGATTGACCGAATCAATAGATTTCAGTCAACCGAATCATTTTCGGTGTACCAATTATGGCCATAAGTGTTGACCGTTGACCTATTTCAGTCAACTGATCCTAATTGGTCTTCCCATCCAAGGATTTTCAGCATACCAGGTCCATTTTAGCATGCCGAATCAGGGGCCCAATTGTTTTATAAAATGTGTTTTAAGTGGGCTCTTGGATTGATTTGTTTTGTCCATTTGAGATGGGATTGTGGGTCGTTAGTGGTGATCCCTTGGGACACCTGATGTGTCGTTTTATGGAGGCTTTGAAAGAGTTTTTCAAAGATATGAAAATGGTTTTAAAAATAGTTTTCAAAGAGAGGGTTGGCCCATTTTGGAAAATGTTTTCCTATTTTTCTATGTGCAGGCCGAGACATCGTGGGATCGTTTCATCGGGACTAGGGAATGTGATGACATTCTCGGATGGTTGAGAATGTCTCTCGGGTTGAGGTTGGAGGCCGAGAACCCGAGGCTGAGGGTTGTCGAGTCTTGGAGGTATGAGACTCCCTGACTTTCATCTCGAGGCTAGGGTTGTGGTACATGAGTTGAGGTGTCTTGTGGCATGACGAGGAGGTATGATACTCCTGTTGTCGTTGTGAGCACTGAGGCTTGGGTGTTGTTGGGTGTAGAGGTATGATACTCCCTCCTGAGCATGGTGTGGAGGACTCCATGGGGAGGTGTACCCTATGGTGGCCAATGTGGGTGGGACACGTGCCCCGTAGCTGGTAGCGTCCTGAGAGACAGGACAGCCTTCCTAGGAAGGAGTTGGCTTTGTGAGGGTTCTCTAGGTGGGAGAATCACGAGACGGTGATCGCTCCTACATAGGGTGGCATTACTATGGCAGTGCAGAACGTCATGGTCACTCCACGGTGGACTGCTTGTAGCTAGAGTTTGTTGCCTAGCGCCAAGCTGCCCAACTCACTATGTGTGGTTTTGGCTGTTGAGGGTTGTGCTTTTAGTTTTGGGTTGGTAGAGCCCCATTTGTTGCTTTGGCCCGTGTGGGCTTGGATTGTGGGGTTTTAAAGAAAACAGTTTGCGAAATGAATTTAAAAGAAAATTAAATATAGTTTTATTTTCCACTGTTTTCATGGGGTGCATGCTAGGTGACTTTTGTCACTCACACTTTCCTCATGTTTCGAGTTGTAGGTGTAGACATACAGTGGATTTTAGCATAGTGCATATAGTCTGGAGTCTCATAGCTGCACCCACAGCTTCCTGGTAGTTGATATTTCTATTTAGCTTTTAATTTCTTGTAATTTAATTTGCTTTAAATTATTATGGGAAATTTCGCGCATGATAGATTCTTGTATCAGAGCTCCAGGTTCACTAGGCTGGTGCTATGCCTAAGGTGTCTGGTCTAGAGACTCCGTAGGCTTTGCATGCATGGTATAGTCTGCACATTGTTTTCTCCATAGTTTTCTGGTTGTTGTTTTGTCTGTAGTGCAGGTATTTTTCCTCTCTCCTTGTGGGATGCCTCCTCGTGGTCATAAGGGCAAGGCTCCTATCGAGGAATCTGAGCCCCGAGAAGACGTGGGCGGATAGAAGGCGGCTCGTGTTGAACTATGGAGCATGGCACATGGGATCTCTCATGACTTCAACAAAAGTGGTGCAGTGAGTCGTCGGGTGACCCGTGGCTGATCCAGTTCATGAAGCTTTGTCGGCCGTCGTTCAAGAGCAAGGTTGGTGCTAAGGAGAGCGAGGCCTTGTTTGAGGATGTGGTGAAGAAGTTGGAGAGCATGGCATGCCTAGAGGAGTATTGGATGCGGTTGGCAATTTATCTGTTGGTTGGTGAGGCAGATAGGTGGTGGAAGTCTCTAGGGTAGCTGAAGTTCCTAGACTCAGTCACTGTAAGCATCCAGTGGAAGGATTTCAAGGTAGCCTTCTATGACAAGTATTTTCTTGCTCATGTGAAGGAGCAGCTTCGCTGAGATTTCTGGAGTCTAGAGCAGGTCACGATGTCAGTGCTTGAGTGTGAGACTGAGTTCGCCCGACTAGAATGTTTCGCTCCTGCCTATGAGTCGGAGGAGGAGTGGGCGCAGAGGCTTCTAGATGGCTTGAACCTTGGGATGCGGGTGAAGGTGATAGGCTGTAGGTGTCAGATTGTGGAGGACATGGTTGGGATGGCTTATCGCCTCGAGGGAAAGCATTAAAAGTATATGGAGAGTCGTCCCAAAGGGAAGAGTAAGTCTTCTTTTACTTCCTAGTTCTCTTTCTTCGGTCCTCCTAGTGCCAATAGTTCAAATAGCCCTGAGAAGAAGCAGAAGGGGAGGTCGAGTGTTTCCTTTGCAGGTCGGTGGAGTTTTGCTGAGAGTATCAAAGCAGGCTTCAGTCAGACAGGGTCCAATGCTCCTGGTGGGAACCAGTGCTTCGACTGTGATCAGGTGGGCCACATCGCTGCATTTTGTCCTCATCCTAGGTAGACTCCCACCCTGATGGTGTGCTACAACTATGGGAAGGTAGGACATGTTCAAAGATCTTGTTCGGAACCGCCGAAGAAGGCAAGAAGCGCACCACAGTAGCCGACTAGGAGATGGGTGTTTACCATTGCAGCTCCAAGCGCTGGTACTTCAGAAGATGTAGTTGAGGGTAAGGATGATTAGCCAATTCTGTAATCCTCTATGATTGTTGTAATATACTTTGTAATCTGGACATCTGCCTGATTCTATGGATGTGGTGTTGTTGTTTTGCTTAGCCATCAGGTTCTTTTATTGTGGCTGGCTGGATGGCAAATGTGTTGTTTGACTTAGGGAGTTCTTTCACCTTTGTCTCTGAGTCTTTTGTGGCAGAGTTGGGAGAGAGACCAGCTAGACTGGCCTATCATCTCAGTGTGGTAACACCGCTGGGGGAGCACAGTTTGGCATGGAGGTATCTGTGGTTTGCCGACTTGACATTGAACGGCAAAGAGTTCGACGCCAGCCTGATCGTGATGGACATGCAGGAGTACGATGTGATACTCGGCATGGATTGGTTGGCGCAGCAGTCCACTTTGATCGACTGTGCTTGGAGGAGAGTTTATTTTGGGTCTCTTATGGATGGGTCCTTCTTTGTGCAAGGTGGGTGTCAGGGTGAGCCTAAGCTTGTCATTTCGCCTATAAAGGCTTATAAGTCTTTGGTCAGGGATTGCATGGGGTATCTAGCAAGTATAGTTACTTCCATTTCTCCTGAGTTGGGTGTTCACAACATCTCTGTGGTGTGTGAATATCCTGACGTTTTCCCTGACGATTTACCTAATATGCCACCTCATAGGGAAGTAGAGTTCTCGATCAATCTGATCCCTAATTCTAGTGCTGTGTCGAAGCCTTCCTATCACATGGCGCTAGTAGAGTTGCAAGAGCACAAGACTCAAATGCAAGAATCGCTAGACAAGGGGTTTATCAGGCTGAGTGTGTCTTTGTGGGAAACGCTCTTCTTGTTTATCCGCAAGAAGGATGGTTCGCTCCGACTGTGTATAGATTATCGAATGTTGAACCAGATCACAGTGAAGAACAAGTATCCCTTACCCCACATTGATGACCTGTTCAACCAGTTGCAATCTGCATCTGTGTTCTCCAAGATTGATCTAAGGTTAGGGTATCACTAGTTGAGGATACGAGACTCAGATATTCAAAAGACTAACACGATACGAACATTACGAGTTCACAGTCATACCTTTCGGCTTGACTAATGCTCCGACTACATTTATGGATCTGATGAACAGGATTTTCAACCCTTTTCTAGACTAGTTGGTTGTGGTTTTTGTTGATGACGGGCTAGTCTACTCCTCTGATGTGGAGACTCACACCTTGCACTTGAGGGCCATTTTTGATACACTGAGGTGTCATCAGCTATACACCAAAATTTCCAAGTGTGAGTTCTGGCTGAATGAAATCATGTTCCTTGGCCATTTTATTTTTGGAGAAGGCGTCAAAGTGGATCCAGCCAAGGTAGAGGTGGTAAGCAGTTGGGAGCGACCCAGGATTGTGGCTGAGATTAGGAGTTTCTTGGGCCTGACGGGCTATTATAAGAGGTTTATCAGGAATTTCTCCTCCATAGTCATGCCTTTAACAGAGTTGACCAGGAAGGGAGTTCCGATCTGTTGGGACCAGAATTGTGTGGCGAGTTTCCAAGAGCTGAAGTCTCGTTTGGTTTCCACCCCTATGTTGACTCTGCCTTCTAGAAGTGATGGCTTCACTATGTATAGTGATGCCAGTGGTGTTGGGTTGGGGTGTGTTTTGATGTAGCATGGCAATGTCATCGCATATGCTTCGCGCCAGCTGAAGGATCATGAGAAGAACTACCCGACCCACGATTTGGAGATGGCTACCGTAATGTTCGATCTCAAGCTCTAGTGACACTATCTGTATGGAGAGTAGTTTAAGGTCTTCACTGATCATCAGAGCTTGAAGTATATCTTCACACAGAGGGATCTCAACCTGAGGTAGCATCGTTGGGTGGACTATCTGAAGGACTATGGTTTCAGCTTGTCCTACCACCCTAGCAAGGCCAACATGGCTGTCGATGCCTTGAGTCAGCGTACACACGTGTTGGCAAGCCTGATGGTCAAGGAGTGGACCATACTAGAGGATCTGGTGAACTGCAAGCCGAAGCGGCAAGCTCGGGGGACGGTTGGTGCCTAGGTAGCCAACTAGTCTGTTCGCCCCAAGCTGAACCGAGTTTATTGTCACCTGTCAGCAGTTGGATCTATTTGTTCAAGCTGTGTTTGGGAAGTTGGAGGCTGGTGGAGAGCCTCATTTCTCTGTGGAGGCATATGGAGAGTTGAAGTACGATATGCGTCTGTACGTGCCCTAGCATGAAGCCAGGTAGAGGCTGCTCGATGAAGCACATTGGTCTAGGTACACTATTCACCCTAGGAGTACGAAGCTGTATTGAGATCTAAAGTGGAACTTTTGGTGGCCTGGTATGAAGAAGGATGTTGCTGACCACGTGGCAAGGTGTTCAACCAGTCAACTAGTCAAGGTAGAGCACCAGAGACCTAGAGGGACCTTGCAGCCGTTGGATATTCTTGTGTGAAAGTGGGATCACATCTCCATGGACTTTGTGACTAGTTTGCCATGTACTTAGAAGAAGAATGACACCGTGTGGGTGATCGTGGATCGGCTAACCAAGTCTGCTCACTTCCTAGCCATTTAGGTGAAGCTTCCGATGCACTGCCTGGAGAAGCTGTATGTTTCCGAAGTGGTTCAGCTGCATGGTGTTTCGGTATCCATCGTGTCGGATAGAGACACGAGGTTCACCTCAAGGTTCTAGAGGACTCTACAGGAGGCTTTTGGCGCCATGCTCAATTATAGTACGACATTTCATCCTCAATCGGATGGTCAGACAAAGAGGACTATCCAGACACTAGAGGATATGCTTAGAGCATGTGCCTTAGACTTTCAAGGGAGCTGGGAGGATCACATACCACTAATTTAGTTCGCCCACAACAATAGTTATCACTCAAGCATTGGGATGGCACCGTACGAAGCTTTGTATGGTAGGCCATGCAGATTGCTGGTTTGTTGGAGCGAGGTGGGCACGCATCAGTTGAATGGTCCTGAGCTTGTGCAGTTGTATGTGGATGAGGTTGATTTGATCCGTAGCAGGCTGTTGGCTGCGTAGAGTCGACAAAAAACTTATGCCGATAGGAGACGGAGACCGTTGGAATTTCTGGTGGGAGACTATGTGTTCTTGAAGGTGTTGCCGACCAAAGGTGTCATGAGGTTCGAGAAGCTGAGCCCTCGCTATGTTGGCCCGTACGAGATCACTCAGAGGATCGGTGAGGATGCTTATCGGTTGGATTCACCACTAGAGATGTTATCTGTGCACGACGTGTTCCATGTCTCCATACTGAGGAAGTGTCTGGTTGACGCATCTCATGTGATCCCAGTTCAGCTAGAAGGGCTCCAGGAAGATCTGTCCTTTGTGGAGGATGTCGTCTAGATTATTAACCTCAAGGAGCAGTTGTTTCGAAATAAGGTGATTCTGCTGGTTTTAGTGCGGTGGTAGCATCATGGAGGGAGAAGGCCACGTGGGAACGTAAGGAAGCCATCCTAGCCTAGTACCCGTATCTTTTTGCCTACTAGTGATTTCGGGGGTAAAATCTTCTTTTAAGGTGGTTAGGATGTAACACCCATAAATTTATTTTTGTAATTATTTACATTTTAATGAATTTATTCCTAGACCAGTGTGGGCCTAGCTTGTGGGGTTTTAAAGAAAACAATTTGCGAAATGAATTTAAAATAAAATTAAATATAGTTTTGTTTTCCACTGTTTTCGTAGGATGCGTGCTGGGTGACTTTTGTCACTCACGCTTTCCTCGTGTTTTGGGTTGTAGGTGTAGACATACAATAGATTTTAGCATAGTGCATATAGTTCAGAGTCTCATAGCCGCACACACAGGTTCCAGATAGTTGATATTTCTGTTTAGCTTTTAATTTCCTGTAATTTAATTTACTTTAAATTATTATGGGAAATTTTGGGCATGATAAGTATCATACCTCCTCGTCATGCTACAAAACACTTCAACACGTGGACTACAACGCTAGCCTCGAAACGACAATCAAGGAGTCTCATACCTCCAAGACTCGACAAATCTCTACCTCAGGTATCTCGGCCCTCGACCTCAACCAGGGAGACATGCTCGACCACCCAAGAATGCCGTCACATTCCCCGGTCTTGACAATAGGTCCCATGGTCTCTCGGTCTGCAAACAAAAACTAGGAAAAATCATTTCCAAAAAGAGCCAACATATCTCTTTGAAAATCAGTTCTAAAACCATTTTATATATTTGGAACACTAATCCAAAATCTCTACAAATTCGTAAAACAGGCTCCCAAACATTAGGGCAAGCCACCACTACGACAATACATGTTCCAAAATCGTCAAACCATCATAAAACATGGGCCTATTTATGCAAAAAAGCCTCAGAAAACAACCAAAAATGCCCTGACAGACCCATGCATGTGGGTCGTGCACTTGGCCCGTGCCTCCAATTTTCTATTAGATTTCAGACAGGCTAGAGACAAAAACCCAAAAATTTCATCCGAAATGGGAGCGAGGGGCGGACCTACAGAAAGACCACCAAAAATTCTATCCAAAATATATATTGTACACCCTCGAGTCTACTATAAATCCCCATAGGAAAAACCAAAATCCATTCACCACATAGGAAGATATTAATTCTCAAACACAGAGGGGTCAAAAAGGACCCAAACTCAAAAACACCATAAATCACTAGAAATGCCACAATAAATCTCTAAAAATTCCAAAACAATAAATTTAGCTTATATTACATGCACCCTACCATTTTTCATGATTTCTACACATTGTGTTGGAGGTGCGTACCAGAAAACGACCTTCGGCGACCCAACTCGCTCTTCGACCAACCATTGGCCACCACTGGCGTGCACAACATCCACAAGAGCTTCCTCGACCTCTAGAGCTCTGACCATGCCGACACCAAGCAACACGACCACCTTTGCCTCTCGCTCTGACTCTCAGCCTCTCTCTAGTGCATGATAGGGGAGGAAGAAGAAGACAGGGGAAGGTGGGGGAGAACGGAGAGGAAGAGGGAGAGGAGGGGGAGTGAGGGAGTGGGAAGGAGAGGTGGGGTGGAGGAGGGGGGTATGCGCCCAGGGAGGAGGAGGAAGAATAAGGAGAAGACAGACGACGATAGGGGGGGGAGCGCACTCATGCATGAGGGTGCACACTCGGTTTATAAAGCCATGGACACATAGTAGCTAGACGTGTGTGCACCTACGTGTCCCAATTACCAACACCTCGTACGAGCACATCAACCACGCCCACTGGCTCCAAGCATGAGCTAGCCACCAGCTTCACCAACTGGCCCTCAAACGTGGGCCCACATGCGAACCCACACATGAGCCCACAAGCAAAGTGCTAACCACACACAGTGCCAATTAGGTGGGACAAGCATAGGAACACATAGATTGCAACCAACTCACAAGGCCCAAACCCAAAAACCACAAATTGTACAAAAAAACCATGGGGCAGTAACACCCGTCTAGAAATAAATTCATTAAAAATGTAAATATTTACAAAATAAATTCACGAGTGTTACATCTTAACCACCTTAAAAGTACGCGCCCCAAAACATACAAACCACAAAACCTCGGCAAAACCATAAATCTCACTTTTTTCAAAACTTGGTTTTCTCTTTTTGAAAATCATCTTTTCTTTATTAGACAAACACTTGGGAATTCAATCCCAAACCATGCTTTTTCAAAAGCCATGTTTCCTTTTATTTTCTCAAAACATCTGGAAATTCATTCCAAAACCACTTTTTCTTTCAAAACATTCCTTTGCATTTCTTTCAAAAACCTTTGGAATTCATTTTCCAAAACATTTCCATTTCCAATATTTGGGGATTTCTTCCCAAAACACACTTTCAAATTCACATTTCTGACCAGATCCAGCCTA
>JAMKQA010024534.1:0-13443 GCA_024699735.1 Posidonia australis
TAAAATAAAACACACAAACTCAGAGAACAATTAATAAGGCAAAACTAGAGACCAAATCAAACTCTCCCCCTGGTTAATAAAATGCAAGTAAAAAACACAAAAGCATATTGCATGATTGATCATATAGGGCATGCATCCTCTCCCCTGAGTCCACTTACAGTCCGCAAAGGACAATTCTAGTAACCCGTTCTATAGCTTTGGCGTAGGACGTGTTGCTAGTTTGTCCCCCCATGTCCGGGGTCGTGTTGGTGTTAGTAGAGGATACAACTCCATGCTACTACAAGAGATGAGGCCACCAACGCACCACTCGTTCACTACCTGCGTTTTGGCCAGGATTTAGAGCGAGGACCTTTACTTTCTAGCATGAGTCAGAGACCTATTTACCCATGTGTGATCTCGGAGTAGATGACCTTCTAAGAAACACTTAGCTGGTGAGAGAGAGAATGTTAGTTGCATCCATGTGCATGAATGCCATTCATGCCACCATAACAAACTACATTTTGTTGCTGGTTCTAACACTTGTAGTTTCTTTTTCCTCAGGTAGTAGAGTGTGAGTTCCTTAGCCACTGCTCGAGCGTTCCTGCCTTGGTTCCCCTGTTTGCGATGCTTCATTGCTGATCATCTTTTCCTGAGTTATTCGTCACTTTGACGATAGCTCGTCCTAGGATTCATCCCCTTATTTGCCACTGTAGCCCGGTTCTCACCCATTCCTGGTCAGCTATGGCCCAACACACTAGTGAGTCTCTTTCTGCCGCTGTCGCTCCGAAGGCCACTTCCTTTGCGGTCCCTCCTACCTTTGCTGTCTCTTCAGCTGTTCCCTCTTTCCCCTTCGTGCATCACGGAGGTTCTATCCCCTCCCTGTAGGACATCCATTGACCTTGGCCAGTCTGGAGCCAGGCATTGAGTCTATTTCAGTGACGCTAGCTTGGGTTCTAGATGTATCACTTCCTCAGGGTTCCTTCTCTTTTGGCACTCTACCTGCTGTGGCGACATCCCTTGCAAATTCCTTGCCTCCAGGGCAACTTGCCTTTGTCCCATTTGTGAGTTCTGAACCTCTAGCAGTGCCACCCCTTGCTGTCCCCGAGGGGTCTCCAATCGCACAGGTAGAATATCTGCTGGCCCTCACTCAAAAGATCGAGGGCATGGCTTTTACAATCTAGTCCACTGTAGATCCCAATATTCCTGAGGCTCCTCGGCAGTCTGCTCCTGTGTTCCAGGCATCGACGCCACCACCACAACCTTCACCCCAGCTCCTCACTGCACCCACATTAGGTGTGACACTAGAGGCTCAGAAACACCACATCACTGCACAACATTCAACTCCAGCATCTAGTGGCCATCCCCTCGGGTTGGCCGGAGTGCAGCACCCTCAGAGCTTGCAGCCTGGCGCTGTACCACTGTAGCAGTTGCTACTCCCACACTCAACACCCATTGTTACACAATTCTCCGTTCATCCTCCTTTTACGCACCATCAGGTCTAGGCACCTTCACTTCCACAATCATATCCAACACTTTTGCACGAATATGCTGGCCATCATGCCGCTGCATCAGGTGGCATGATGGTGGACCTAGAGGAGCACTTAGGTGCGACCTACACAACATATGCGGCCCTTCCCCCTGCTGCATCACCCTCATCGGCAGCAGTTCTAGATACCCTCCACGCCAGGGTGGCTGACCTGGAGAGAGCACTTCGACAAATGCGGGGAGGCGATCGCCAACCCTACAGATTCCGACACCTCTGTTATTTCCCAGAGGCGACACTCCCATTGCAGTTCCAAATCTCGGATTTCGAAAAGTATAACGGTAAAAGTTGCCCCATTTCACATCGTAGGGCATATTATGGAGATCTCGCTTAAGCTGACGAGAGGCTGCTAATCTGCCTCTTCCAGAAGAGTCTCACCAGCCCAGCCCTCAAGTGGTTCATGTCACTTGACATGGGCTCGATTAAGACTTGGAACGACCTCTCGCAGGCATTCATGGACCAGTATGCCTTTAATCTCGACTTGGTCTCAAAGAGGGAGGACCTTGTCGCCACAAGACAGAAGCCCCACGAGCCGTTTGGGGAGTACGTCGGTCGCTGGTGCGCCCTTGCATCGCAAGTAAAAGATAAGCCCTCCGACGAGGAGTCTATCAAAATTATTATTCGAGGTGCGCAACTGGATGTTGGGGCTCTGTTGAGCATTCAACCTGTCACCACCTTCCCATCTCTGATTCGGGCAGGTGTGCGTGTAGAGAGTTCCCTCCGCAGTGGTAGCTTTCTTGCACTTGCCCCTTTTGCCACACAAGCCACATCCTCAGATCACCAGGCGAGCAGCAGCACTCGCAACGGTGCTGGCACTAGTTACCCTAAGAGGCAGGATCCTCCCAAGCCTACCGTCACATACGTAGGGTCACCCACCACACCCGTCAATGTAGTGAACCAACCAGGCCCGAGTCAGTTAGTTTATGTACCTACATCTAGGGCAACACACACACCATAGATCACCACCACTGCCCAGCCGGTGTATCCCGTGGCACTGGTCCGGCAAAGACCCCGTCTAGGGCAGAAAAGGCCTCAACGTGCTGCACAACAGTATACACCACTTGTTGAGCCACTGACCGCCATCCTCCCTAAGGTGGTGTCACTCTTGAAGCTCCTAGAGATCCGCCCCCCGCCAAACCCTCTTTTGGGGTGGTACAACACGAGTCTCTACTGCAATTTCCACCGCTACGAGGGCCACTTGATGGATAATTGCATGGCTCTTCGGAACGCCATTCAGGATTTGATTGACTGCAAGGTCATCGTCATCGACACCCAAGAGGTGCACACTACACCTACACTACCACCTACACAGGCACAAGCACCATCAACCTATACCAACATTGTCAACCAGCCCATGGCTGCGTATGACAACTTAGTAAGAACTAGGACCCCAGGAGTCCATTTCCTCTCCACCTGTGGGTCTACGACATCCGTAGTAGACCCCTTTGACCTGATTCACACCTTGGATGAGCCCTTCCCTACTCATCTCTATTGTTTGAGTCGTACCAGTTCCGAGTCAGCCGTCCACATGATACGGTTGACAACTAGGGCAAAGCGTACCGCCGCACTGCCGACAGCGCACTCTGGGTTACCCATTTGCTTACTAGCTCAGCCCATGCCTAGTCATCCTGTCCAGTTTCCTTTCCGGTCCCCTGTCCAGTATCCTGTCCAGCCTTCAGTCGAGCATCCTCTTGTACAACATCCTATCCAACACCCTCTCCGGTCAGACCAACCTTATGTCAGTTCGCTGTCGACACCGCTGCAGCTGGCGACACTTACCCCTATTATCGTCCACCTGACGAGGGACACACACCATGTACCCTATGATTATGCCGCAGAAATGTGTGCAGAAGTCACCAGGTCAGGGAGGGTGTATAGGCCACCAACCGTAGCAGCCCAGCCTACCCGTCCAGCGTCTTCCCATCCTCAGCCAGCTACTCAACCTTCTAGGACGGTCCCTGGTTAAGTCCTTACCCCTTCGACCAGGTAGGAGCAACCCTTTGCCAACATCACATCTCAACTGAAGAAGGTTAAGGCTAATATCTCCATTTAGGTTCTCATTCATACTTCTGCAAAACATTGAGAAGCCTTCCTCAGGGTCTTTCATGTTGCTCATGTCTCCCCCACCATAGAACCGTCCGCTCTTGAGAATATGGTGGGCGTGATCGCAGAGCCTCACGTTATTTCCTTTTCCAGCGAGGAATTGCCTTCAACAGGAGTCAATCATAACAAGCCCCTATTCATTACGACGCAATATCAGAGCTTCCAAATTCCCCTCACTTTGGTTGATAATGGTGGAGGCCTTAATGTCTGCCCTTTGCGTATAGCAAATAAAATCGGATTCAAAGCCGAGGATATCATACCAACTATGAAGGGAATGACGGCTTTTGATAACACACATCACGACGTGCTGGGGATGCTGGTTATTCCTCTTACCATAGGGCCTGTAGTCTTCGATGTCGAATTTTACATTACGGAGCTGGAGCCCTCTTTCAATCTTCTGCCTAGGCACCCTTGGTTGCACAAGCATCAGATGATCCCCTCGACTCTCCACCGCATGGTTAAGTTCCAATAGGGCAACAACATAATTGTTGTCATGGCGGAGGATCTTGACAAAGAAAAGGTCAAGTCGATCTCTGCTGTCTCCCTCCAGACCGTCCACTTCGATCCTAAACCAACCGATGTCATGTTCCGGGTCAACCGTTTCGAGCCTGTCAATTACATTCCGACTCTTGAGCGTGTCAGTTACTTCATCGTTCGTAGCAATCCCCTTCGGATGATCGAAAATGTATGTCGCAAATGGGGATACAAGAAGGGGACACCACTCAGGCGACACAGCCAAAGAATTTCTGAGCCCATCCAAGTGGAGGAGAGGCGAGAGTTCGAGGGTCTAGGATACTAGTGGCAGCCGCACAAAGTTGGACATTCGTGCACTAGGAGGTATAAGAAGATTGTTATTCTGTCGGACCTCACCAACTTTGTCAGTGCAGGGATAGTCGATCCCAATCAGAGTCAGGCCACTGCAGAGAGGAGCCAACACCAAAGGGTGCAACCACAGTCTCAGCCGACGGTAAGCACTTTGACGACATCAGCCACCACCCCAACAGCGAGCCCCACAGTGGTAGTCCTACAAGCAGTGGCATAAGTAGATCCATTAACGCAATCGGTCAGACTAGGGCATTATTCACAGTAGTCTCAGATCCATTCAGTAGAGGCCCACAGTTTAAATGATGAAGTGGCAGAACAGAGTGTTGTCCAAGGTTTTGATTGCATCATGGCAGAGGATGAGACAGTTGGCAAGGCAATTCAGGCAAGTGAGCAAGTCAGTGACCTAGAGCTTCTATTCCAAGAGTAGTTGTTAGGATTGGTCGAGGACACAGTAGAGCATCAAGGGACGAGGAAAGAAAAGTCAAGGGCTTCAGAACAAGAGCAACAACTCTCCACCAGCAATCGGACCACTCATCCATCGTGGTCCTAGTTGAGTCACAACTAGAACCCACTAGACCATTAGAGTTAATCTCTTTGGAGCTGAGAGGCAGGTCTAGATGGTATATGCAGAAGAAGCCTCACCTTAAGCAAGGTGAGGCTCAAAAAAAAAAGACCCAGAGTTAAGCTCAAGGGGAAGGTCGGGCGGCATCACTCTTATTAGTTAGCAGTAGGACAGCCGCCAGTCAGTTGCACTACTTCTACATACTATAGAAAATCCAAAAATAATAAAAAAACCCAAAAAAATCAGAAAACCAAAAAAATAAAAAAATAGTACCAAGGGCCGAGGAAATAGAGCAACCCGGCCAATCAGCAGAGCCCACTGTTAAAAAGCCAGAGGTCACATAGTGCAGATACAAGAACACTAAAGTCAATGTGACCATCATGAAGAATCATCAGGGGTAGAAATCAGAGCATATCCTCCCCTTGTCACTGACCCGACCTTCAAAGAGGAAATCATATCAGAGCTCATCGCTTATGAGGAGGAGGATGATGACATGGATGAAGACGGTAAGACACTCGAATTCCAGCCCTACAACAATAATCGAGATGGCCCAAACATGCATGTCGAGGAAGAAACTGAACGGGTGAATATCGACACAATAGAGGATGTCAAGGAGGTACTCATCAGTACTAAGCTATCACCACAGGTCAGGGTAGATTTCATAGCATTTCTGAAGGAATACACAGATGTCTTTGCTTGGAGTTACGACGACATGGTCGGGTTGGATGTCGAAGTGGTGGTACACAAGCTACCCCTAAAGCCTAACGAGAGGCTCGTCAAGAAGAAACTTAGGAGATGGCGACCTCAATGGATCTTGAAACTCAAAGAGGAAATCATGAAGCAGCACAAGGTGAACTTCCTCAAGGTGGTGTTGTACCTAGAATGGTTAGCAAATGTGGTCCCAGTGCCAAAGAAAGATGGGAAGGTCTGCATGTGCATCGACTACAGAGACCTCAACAAGGCGAGCCCTAAAGACGATTACCCACTTCCTCACATAAATGTCTTGGTGGACAGCACAGCTGGACACAAAATGCTATCATTCATGGATGGTTTCTAAGGGTACAACCAGATCAAAATGCCAGAGGAGGATCTGGAGAAGACATCCTTCATCACCCCCTCGGGAGTGTTCTACTATCGTGTGATGCCATTTGGGCTCAAGAATGTAGGCGCAACTTATCAAAGGGCAATGACTGCACTTTTCCATGACCTCATGCATCAAGAAATATAGGTCTATGTAGATGATATGATTGCCATGTCCAAAGAGCCTGAGGAGCATTTGGTCTGTTTGAGAAAGCTGTTTGATCGCCTCAAAAAGTACAAGCTGTCTTAACCCCAACAAATGCATATTCGAGATGTCTTCTGGCAAACTTCTGGGATACATTGTCAGTCAAAGGGGAAACGAGGTCGACCCTAGTAAAGCAAGAGCCATCATCGATATGCCTCCCCCTGCATCTGAGAAGGAAGTTCGCAGCTTATTGGGTCGATTACAGTATATCAGTCGATTTATCGCACAGCTTACTCCCATCTGTGAGCCCATCTTCAAGCTATTAAGAAAGAATGCACAGATCCACTAGAATGAGGAATGTCAAGCTGCATTCGACAAAATCAAGCAGCTCCATGTAAAGCCTCCCGTCCTGGTTCCACCCACACCAGGGCGACCTCTGTTGTTGTATCTCTCCACCACCCAGCACTCCAAGGGTACAGTCCTTGGGCAGCACGATGAGACAGGACGTAGGGAGAGAGCCATCTACTACCTGAGCAAGAAGTTCAACGATTGTGAAGCCAAGTACAGTCCTATCGAGAAGATCTGTTTATCCCTTGTCTGGGCGACCCAGTGCCTCAGGCACTATATGATGGCATATCCGGTCCTTCTCCTATGCTGACATGATCCCATGAAGTACTTATTCCAAAAGGCAACATTAGTGGGGCGATACGTGAAATGGCAGGTGATGCTGTCACAATACGACAGTACATTTGTCACATGGAAATTAATGAAGGGGCAAGTAGTAGCGGACCACCTAACTGACTTATTGTGACCATGCTGGTGGAACCCTACACGACTCTCCTTTACCGGGTGCATGGAAACACAGGAGGAGTCCCGATATGGTCATGGCGAAGATGGTGCATCCGAAGAAGAAGACTAGACTCCGAAACACCAAGGAAAGATGGGAAAGGATAAGGAAAAAAGTCGCCACCTAGTCTTTTAATGGAAAGACGAGGAAAACCAAACACACATGAAAACCAAGAAGCAAACAAGGTGATGAAAACATGTATGCTCCGTGCCTAATGGATGTAATGCACAAATCAACGCGGGCGAGAGAAAGGGTAAGGATTCTTGTTACGCATGGGGAAGGGGTTAGGCACCCCCAAGCACCCAAGGAACTCGGTCTTTCTAGGTTTCCTACTTGCTAAATGGCCTATTGGATGTGTGCTTGCCTATTCTGAATGCATATGCTAAAGACGACTGGAAAACATGCCAAATCAAAGAGAAGAAATGAAATAAAGGAAAAAAGTTAATCCAAGGGACAAATGTAGGCATTGAGAATGCCGCTTTATTGTACGCCCGTGGGCGATGAGGAAAATCATGAAAATCAAGAAAACTCTTTGAAAGCGTCACACAAATCAACAGAAACTCGAAGAAATCCGAGAAAATCAAATTGGGAAAATAATCCTCATTCGGGACAATGTCGGCTTTGTCAAGCCTTTTAATGTACGCCCTCGGGTGATGGAAAGCCAAATCAAGTCAAAAGACGGGGAAATCTGGAAAAATCTAGGAAACGATAAGATAACCAAGCTTAAAGTAAGCTAAGAATGTGTGCACAATATAAGGAAGAAAATGCAAGAAAACTTGCCTGAAAAGATGCGACAAAATATGTAAAATGCATGTGTGAGTGAAAATGAAAATTCAAAGGGCCTTTGTGCAAAAAACCCAAATCATGAATGAAAACTAAAATTCTGAAGCTTAATCATCAAAAATACATAGAAAAAGCACATTTCATGTAATTTTGAAGAAATCTGGGGTCAAATGTGCAAAACTGTGCATTTCTAATCAAATTGAAGGTTCCTAGCAGTTAAAATTCAATTATGCCATCAAAACATGCATTTAATGCAATTCTGTAAAAAATCAGGGTAAAATAAGCAAGAAAAAGAATCCATGATGAAATCAGAAAGTTTCAGGGGCAATTCAGTAATTTTACCCTAGAAAACATGCATTCAATGTGAAATATGTAAAGTTCAGGGGCTAAAATGCAATTTAACCAGAGAAACATGCATTCATAAGAGTTCTAGAGAAGTTCAAGGCTCTTTATGCAAAAAGGTTGGATTAAAATGCATGAAAAGAAACTCTAGGGCTTTTTATCAAACTTTTAAACTTGGAAAATGTTATTAGGAAAACTCAGGGGGCACATTACAATATTTTCAGTTAAAACTTTGTTCAAACGATTTAAGAAAGATGAGCAGGGACCTAAAAGTAAGAGAAAAGACCTATTTGTAATAAAAAAGGACCTAAATGTAACTACACAAAAGATTTAGAAATTTAATCAAAGAAAACTTTTTTTTTATTTAAAAGAAAAGGATCGATGGCCGCCGGTGGCGAACTCCACCGGAGATACCTCTCCAGAGTATCCCAAGGCCTGATCGAAGATCAAGGGGCACAGTAAGCAAGAGGGGAGGAGAAGAAAGGGATCTGATAGTGTGGATGGAGCATCAGACGACCTGAGGCGGCTGTCCATCCCCATCACCGTCAAGACGACTCCGGTGACGACGTCGGAGATGGAGAAGATTCTGGAAGCAGCAGCGTGGCGATTCAAGGCTCCTGGATGGTCGACAGCGTAGAGAGGAAGATTCCCCACTGATCCAGAGGGTGCTGTGATGCGTAGGACCCCTGATCGAGCTCCGACCAAATGTCATCTTCTCCGCGACGGTGACAACTTCTGGTAGCGTCAGGGAGCACTGGGAGAGTGGGATGTCACTCCTGGTGGCTCCGGTGTGTTGGTGGCAGGCCGTGGAGTGATCCTGGATGATCGGAGAGGCGCAGCGGGGATGATCGGAGAGTCGCGGTGAACAAACGTCTTCTCCTGCGACGGCAGCGATCTTCTGGTGGAGGCTCCGGGAGGCAGCGAAAAGGCGTTTCGACGAGCAAAGAAGCAAGAAGGAGGCCAAGAGAGGAGGACCTAAGGTTTTAGGACCAAGGACAAGCCCTGGACCAGCACCCCCACCTAGG
Organism: Posidonia australis; assembly: GCA_024699735.1. Classification (NCBI taxonomy): domain Eukaryota; kingdom Viridiplantae; phylum Streptophyta; class Magnoliopsida; order Alismatales; family Posidoniaceae; genus Posidonia; species Posidonia australis. The sequence goes on from JAMKQA010024534.1 coordinate 9,235, forward strand.
TCGCCGGAAAATGACTTCGGCAAGGCCTGGGGGCTGATTCCGACTAGAGGAAGCCTTTGGCTCTGTTGGAATCGATCAAGGGGGAGAGAGGAAGACCTAGGAAAGCATTTCTAATAAAAATTGAGGCCAGGAGAGTGTGTACCTAGTCTAGTAGTGTGTTTGGATGGTCGAAGCTCGCTGGAAACTGCTGGAGATCACTGGAGATGGCTGGAACCTCTGATTTCTCACCTCCACGGGCTTCCTCTCTCATTCAGGAACTCTCTAATAGCTCTGGTTGGGAGGAAGAAGGCTTAGGGAGCTCTCCTTTCAATTTTTGCAGAAAATGACCAAAAGTCCAAAAGTCCATTTCTACTTGCAAAAGGGGCTATATATAGGCTTGGCTGGTTGTTAAGGCTAGAGAGGAAGGTGGTTATGTTTGTTGGAGAGAAGTGGGAAGTAGTTATGTTTGTTGGAGAAAAGTGGGAAGTAGTTATGTTTGTTGGAGAGAGGTGGGAAGTAGTTATGCTTGTTGGAGAGAGTTGGAAAGTAGTTATGTTTGTTGGAGAGTAGTGGGAAGTAGTTATGTTTGTTGGAGAGAGGTGGGAAGTAGTTATGTTTGTTTTGGTTGTTACATGAGTTTGTTATGGTTGTTACATGAGTATGTTAGATTAGTTAGGATGTAGTGGAAGTTAGTTAGGTTGTTGAGGTTTGACTTAGAATTTGACCTAGGTTTTAAGGTTTGGATTATGGTTTTGAATTTAATTTAGGTCCTAACCTAGGGTTTAATGTTTGGATTAGGGTTTAACCGTGATTTTATGGTTTATTGGTATTTTAGGGTTTTGTTTTGTATTTAGGCTTTTTAGAGCCCAGTTAGGGTTTTGTATGGTGCGCCAGATAGGTGCGCCTGCAAGGTGCGCCTGTCTGGTGAGCTAGACAGGTGCGCTAGATAGGTGCGCTTGCATTGGTGGTTGTTGGAATGAGGAGTGGCTGTTGGGTTTGGCCTATTTGCAAGCATATTGGGGTGTCTACAAATGCCCCTCCCTGAGCGAGGTCAGAGGACGAATGGAACAAATACCGACACTTAGGGTTGACAGAGACACCCCACCCCTTTTACAAGGAAGAGGGATCAGGAGAAGGAGGATCATAGCTCGGAGTTGACGAAGATGCCCTATCCGAGGCTGCAAGAAAGAATCAGTTAATGGCAACTAGCTACCAGTCGGTGGATGCACCAGAGGTCCCGTCGCCATAGCCGAAGGCAATCATCAGAGAAACCTAAACTAATGACAAATACCGACCAATTGACGACGACTCAGCTCCTAAAAGACATGACTGGTTATCACACTTGTCGGAAAAGTGTCGGACATGACTCATGGTGTTTGCCGACCGAAAACTGACTGGTAACAGAAGTCATCCGAGTAGTTCGAGCTACCAACCCAAAAGGAGGGAAGGAACAAGGAGAGTGGGGAATAAATCAGGCATCACAGAGATTGCCCAGGTCGATCGGGATACCAGCCCGAGAATGACTTGATACAAGATCCAAAGAAAACACCTGGTAAAAGAAGACAAAGCAAAAAAACGAATTAGCCAACCGAGAAGCAGGTGGAGCTAGTTCAGAAAAAGGACGAACGAACACATCATCCCAGAAGTAGGCGGTGATGGTTCGAAAACTAGGGAAACGAACACGCCAACCGAGAGACAGTCGGTGACGGTCCAGAGGGAGGACAACCGAACACATCATCCAAGAAGCAAGCGGTGATGGTTCGGAAATCCGAAAAGCGGACATGCCAACCGAGAGGCAGTCGGTGACGATCCAAAGAGAGGACAATCGAACACATCATCTAAGAAGCAAACGGTGATGGTTCGAAAATAAGAAAAGCGAACACGCCAACCAAGAGGCAGTCGGTGATGGTTCTAGGAGAGGACAACTGAACACATCATCCGAAAAGCAAGCGGTGATGGTTCGGAGATCCAAAAAGCGGACACACCAACCAAGAGGCAGTCGGTGACGATCCAAAGGGAGGACAATTGAACACATCATCCGAGAAACAAGCGGTAATGGTTCGGAAATCCGAAAAGCGGACAAGCCAACCGAGAGGCAGTCGGTGATGCTCCAGAAGGAGGACAACCGAACACATCATCCAAGAAGCAAGCGGTGATCGTTCAGAAATCCGAAAATGGACACACCAACAGAGAGGCAGTCAGTGACATTCCCAAGAGAGGATAACCGAACACATAATCCGAGAAGTAGGCGGAGATGGTTCGGAAACTAGAAAAGCGAACACGTCAACCGAGAGGTAGTCGGTGACGGTTCAGAGGGAGGACAACCGAACACATCATCCGAGAAGCAGGCGGTGATGGTTCGGAGATCCTAAATGCGAACATGCCAACCGAGAGGCAGTCGGTGACGATCCAAAGGGAGGACAACCGAACTCATCATTCGAAAAGTAGGCGGTAATGGTTTGGAAATCCGAAAAGTGAACACACCAACCGAGAGGCAGTCGATGACGGTCCAAAAGGAGGACAACCAAACACATCATCCAACAAGCAGGCGGTGATGGTTCAGAAATCCGAAAAGCGGACACGCTAACCGAGAGGCAGTCCGTGATGGTTTAATAAACGGATAATCTGTTGTTTCTTGTGAGTGTGGGGATTTGGTTGGCTCTCTGTGCACCTGTTTGTGATTTGGGACCAATGTGGAGTTCGATTTGAGGATGCATAGTCACCTTAGTTTGCGCGCCTGTCTTTTCTTTCTTTCTTTTTCTCCCACTCTCACGAGTTCTCCCTATCCCCATCCTTTTCTTCTTCCTCCATCGGACTCGTGTGTGACCATGCCGGTGGAACCCTTGCGTGGCTCTCCTACTACTCAGTGTGCGGAAACACAAGAGGAGATCCGATACGGTCACGGCGAAGATGGTAAATCCGAAGGAAGAGACTAGACCCAGAAACACCAAGGGAAGATAAAAAGGATAATGAAAGGAGTCGCCACCTAGTCTTTTAATGGAAAGACGAGGAAAACCATAAAAACAAGAAAATGGAGAAGCAAATAAGATGCAGAATGTATGTGTGTGCTCCATGCCTAATTGACAATGCGCAAATGAATGCGGGCCAAAGAAATGGTATGGATTCTGGTTACGCATGGGGAAAGGGCTAGGCACCCCCATGTGCCCGAGAAAACTCGATCTTTCTAGGTTTTCCTACTGTAAATGGTCTGCTAAATGTATGCTTGTGTATTTTATATGCTCATGCAAAATCTGACTGAAAACATGCCAGGAAGCTATGGCGACAGCTGCAGTGGTAGAGTGACTGGTGCTGCATGAATGGCCTGAGCAGGCAGAACAGGATCCTCAAGAACAGGACAGACAGGCGCAGTCAAAGTGGGATCCAAGGAGAAAGCCATGTTCTGCAGCCTCTAAGCAAGTGCTAGAAGCTGTTGAGACTGTACAGTGGTAGAACCATCAATAGCAGTACCGAGGGTCGGAACAGCAAGCGGCAGGGATGTCAGAGGGGGCTGGAAGTTCAAGGAGGGTGCATGCTGGATCCCTATTGAGGAGACAATCGCAGCGGACTGAGCATCAAGTGAAAGAGGGTCGACACCAGGACAGGGCACTGTCAAGTCAAATACCATGGAAGTTGTTACAGTGACTGCCTCCATTGCGGGCTCCAGACCGATGAGGGTCTGCCAGTGTCCCGAAATCGAAGGGTGAGGAGCTCCTGGTGTCGGAAGGAGCCGCCATGGAGCGATGAAGGAACAAGTGATGACAGGGCAAAAAAGAAAGGAGGGGCGGAAACTGGAATCCCCTCCAAAGCAGCTGAAGCAGAGATCTCAGAAGCTCGCTGGGCCATGATGGACCGCGAATGGGTGAGGACAGGGCTGTGATTGCAAATAAAAGGACGACGCCTACGAGGAGTTATCGTCGGAATCGACGAATAGCTCAAGAAGAGACAGTCGAGAACAATACCTCAAGAACGAGGTCACAGAAAAGAACTCCCAGGCTCAGACCTAGGAACTCGCAAAGAACTCAAATCCTGGCAAAACGAAAAGAACCTAAAGTGTCAGTGGAAAAGAGAGAAAGTGTGAAAAAGAGTGAGGACAAGACAACACAAGAAAATAAGTTAGCTATGCAATTGTTTGTTAGGGTGGCATGAATGGCACACATGCACATGAATGCTACTAACATGCTCTCTCTCACCATGCATGTCCCACATGGAGCGAACCATATGGGACGCACT
>JAMKQA010024535.1:0-15576 GCA_024699735.1 Posidonia australis
CCCCCCCCCCCCCCCCCCCCCCCCCCCATTGCCACTCCACTCCTTCCCCTTCTCTTTCCGTCCTTCCTTCCCTTCCACCTTCTCTTCTTCTTCCCCTCCTTTCCTATCGATGTACGAGTGAGAGAGAGAGAGAATGTGTGTGTGTGTGAGAGTGGAGTGTCGGAGGTCTGGGTTGGTCAGAGGACTCCGGATTGCCATCCTAGAGGCATGTGGAGCTTGAGAGGGAGCTTGTGGTTGGCCAGAGGTCAGGGTGATCGCTGGAGAGCGCATGGCTGGTTGGAGGATTGCCAACGATCATTATAAGGTACACACCTCACTTTGCTTGTAGAAATGCATGAAATTGGTAGAAAATCCTAAGAATTCATGAAACCTAGGTAAATTTATGTTTAAAGAATTTATTGTGAATTTATGGTGAATTTATGAGGCTTTAATGGCCATTTATGGTAGTGATTGTGTTTTAGGTCGTTTCGACCCTTTTGGCTTTATGAATTTATATCTTGAGCTATAGTGCATGGATTGTGGTTTTGTTTGTGTGGTTTTGGAGTAAACTCATGCGTCTACGTCTCATGTTTTATTCATGGTTTGTAGATTTTGTTTGGTGGGTCCGACCCTCACCCTTACTTGAATGATCGAGCAAGCTAGGGCTTGAGGCATTTTTACTGGAATCGAAGAAATCGATATGCCATTTTTGAACGATATGTCGTTTTACTTTAGAATTGTCCCCTTGGTCCCTTATTCGATCGATCGAATTCATCTGATATACTGTTCTAGGCCCTTGGGTGTTGACAGCTGACCCAGTTCAGTCAACCGTTTATTTTCAGTCTACCGAACTAGGGGATTTCGGGCGTCCGTTTGGATTTTCAGTTTGCCATTTCTGGTGCCTTGAGCCCAGTTCGGTCAATCGTCCCATTTCAACATGCCAAATCAGGCCTGAGTGGTGCTTTAAAAGTGATGCTTTGTGGCTTTTTCCGAAGAGTTTTAAATGCCTATAAAGGAGGGTTTTGTAGGCCATCAAGGGTGGTCTATTGTTAACACCTAGTGTGCCGATTTTGTAGATTTTTGAAGGATATAAAATAGTTTTGAAAAAGGATTTCATAGAGATATAGCTTGTTTTGGAAAAGAGATTTCTGTTGTTTCTGTATGTGGGCCAATATACCATGGGTCATGCTGCTTGGACCAGGGGATGTGACGACATTCTCTAGTGATTATGTGCGTCACCTAGGTTGAGGTTGGGGACCAAGAAACTGTAGGCAAGTGCTCGTCGAGTCTTGGAGGTACAAGACTCTCTGACTATCGTCCACGAGGCTGAGGTTGAGGTCCACAAGTTGAGGTGTTGTCTGGATTTGGAGGTATGATACTGTGGTTGTCACTAAACATTGAGGCTCGAGGTACAGCTAGGTGTGAGGTATGATACTCCCACTATCTGAGTACTATATGGAGGACGTCAATAAGGTAGACCCAATGGTGTTGGCCAGAGCGAGTATTGCATGTGCCCTATTGCTGGTAGCATCCTAATTGACAGGAAAGCCTTCCCAGGTGGGGTTGGCTTTGTAAGGTTTCTTCATGTGGGAGGACTTGGGACGAAATTGCTCCTCACAGGGTGGTGGGTCTGTGGTAGTGCAATGCACTTTGATGGCTACTTGTGGCTAAAGTTAGTTGCTTGATGCTCGGCAACATGACTCAGTGTGGTTGTGGTTTTTGGTCAATATGGCCCATGCTTGAGGTTTTGGTCAGTTGGGCCGTACTTTGGACTATTTTCGGCCAGTAGGGCTTGGTTTTGCTACATAGATGATTTCCTCATATGCTTGTGACTTCAGAAGAAATATAAGAAAGTTTTGAAATCAAGATTTGTGATTTTGGCTAATAGGACCCACATTTTCTGATTTGGTGGATTTAGTGAAAATGATTTCAAAATGATTTAAAAGAGAAAATTTTTCGAGTTTTCATGGGGTGTGTGTTGGGTGACATTCTAGTCACTTACGCATGCTTTTGTGTGGTTTTTTGGTTGTAGGTGTAGATCAGTAACTTTGGGTGAGTCTAGTGTATATAGTCGGAGTCTCGTAGTCGTACAAACAGGTTCCTAGTTGTTAAATACTTTTAATTAGCCCTTAATTTCCTGTAATTTAGTAATTAATTATTATTGAAATTATTAAGGCTAATGTATTTGAGTTGGTAGCGACACGGGTCGTTACACTCCTTTCTTTTGTTGGTTAGACAAGTTTGATCTCTTGTCATTTCTCCCCTTTCATTTGTCGGCCCGAGAAGTCTGATATCTATCATCTCTTCCCTTTCTTTTGCTGGCCTGACAAGTCTGATGCCTTGTCACCTCTCTCCTTTCCTTTGTTGACTCGATAAATTCGATATCTTGTCAGCTCTCCTCTATCTTTTACTGACCTGACAAGTCCAATAACTTGTCAGCCTTCCTCTTTCTTTTGTCGGCCCGACAAGTTCGATAACTTGTCATCTCATCCCTTTCTTTTGTCGATCCGAAATGTCTGATAACTTGTCAGCTCTCCCTTTTTTTTTGTCGATCCGACAAGTCCAATAACTTATCATCTCTCTCCATTCTTTTGGCGACCCGATAAGTACGATATCTTACCATCTCTCCCCCTTTTTTGCCGACCTGACTAGCCTGATATCTTGTTATCTCTCCAGTTTCCTTTGTTGGCCCAACAAGTCTGATATCTTGTCAATTCTTTTCTTTCTTTTGTTGGCCTGACAAGTCTGATATCTTGTCATCTCTCCCCTTTCTTTTTCCAACTCGACAAGTCCGATAACTTGTTAGCTCTCCCCATTCTTTTGTCGGCCCACAAGTCTGATATCATGCTATCCTCAATCGGTAAGTCTGATACTTACTATATCCCTGGTTAATGAGTCTAAAATTTACCATTTGTTGGTCCAGCAAGATAGATATCTTGCCATTTCTCCCTAATCTTTTGATGGCCCACAAGTTCGATATCGTCCTATCCTTGATTGGTAAGTATGTGTAAACACTACGACTTTGCAGTTACTTGACAGCAGGTTCCTTTGGAAAGATGCTCTGGTTGTGACCACCAAAACCCTAACCTTAAACCGTAACTCTCAAACCTAAACCCTAAACCCTAGCCCAAACTAAATCTACAAGCCCACACAAACCCGCTCTGACCCAATTTAAGCAAAACCCATAATTGAAAATTAGAACCAAACAAAACTCAATTAAATCATCAAAAACATAAATTAATTAAGTAAAAACTTTTAATCCAAACCTAAATCACATAAAATACACTTAAATATTGAAAATCTCAATAAAATCCACTTAAGCCACTTAAAATCCAAATTTAATTAAGTGAAAACCCTAATTAAAATCAAGATCAAATAAAATTCATTTAAACCATTTAAAATCCAAGTTAATTCAATGGAAACCCTAATTAAAACCAAAACCAAATAAAGCCATTTAAAATCCAAGTTAATTAAGTGAAAACCATAATCCAAGTTAATTAAGTGAAAAACCCTAATTAAAAACCTAATCAAGTAAAACCCAATCAAATTTAGTAAAAATTAAATCTAATTTAAAACAAACCCTAATCCAAACAAAAATCAAGCAAAAAACTAATGAATTCAAAATCTAAGTCAAAACCCTAATAAAAACCAATTCAACTAAAATTTAAACTAAATCCCTAATTAAATCAAGTAAAAACTAATTAAATCTAAATTAAAACTCAAACACAAATTTTAAATTAATTTAAATTCAGAAAAGCCCTAAAATAATAAAACCGTAAAAATCCCTAATTTAAAATCATTTAATGAAACTCAAAAGGCTAACTAAAATACAAAAACCTTATCATTTAATTAAACTCAAAACCCTAACTTAAAATCACAAAATTAAACTCAAAACCCTATTTTAAAATCACCTAATTAAACTCAAAACCCTAATTAAAATACTAAAAACCCTAATTTAAAATCACCTAATTAAACTCAAAACCCTAATTAAAATCCTAAAAACTCTAATTTATAGTCACTTAATTAAACCCAAAATCATAATTTAAAATCAATTATTTAAACTCAAAGTCCTTAACTAAAATCCAAAAACCCTAATTAAACTCAAAAATCTAATTAAAATCCAAAAAGGAAAAAAACCTAATTAAACTCAAAACCTTAATGAAAACCACAAAGAAAACCTAAAATAAACAAAACCCTAATAAATTCAAAAATCTTAATTAAAGTCACTTAACCAAATTCAAGGAAACCTTAAAAATCATAAAATCAAAAATTAAATTAAAATTGTAAAGAAACCTAAAACTAAAAAAACAAAACCCTAAAATCCCTTAAAAACCCCTTAAAAACAAAAAACCTAAAAAACCCAAATCAGAAGCCCAATTCCAAGGCCCATTGTAGCCCACATGCACTTATTCATTTGTCAACCAAAGAACTTAGGTAAACCAGAAAATAATTCTGACGACCCTCTCCATCGACCTGCGAGTTTTCCAGTGGCAATCCCGAAAACTCCAGACCATATCTTCTCCTCCCCATGATCTCCAGTGATCCTTAACAGCTCCTGCCAGCTCACACGAGCATCGGGCAGCCCTTAATGACTAGGAAGGAAGATCGATGGCTATGGAGGTCGTCGCCGATGTATAAAAGACTTGTTGCCGACTGTGAGGACGATTCTCGAGCGCCTTTGAATCCACACAGAAAAACCCCTTTACAACCCACATCCTTCAGCACCCTTCCTCTAGCCTTTGGCTGCCCTGGAGATCCCCTAAGGCATCGCTAGAGCAACCACTGAAACACCGTCGGCAAACTCCACTGAGAGAACAACAACCTCTAGTCAGGTACTTCTCCTCTCCTTCTAGTTCAAATATTCTCCTCTTAGTCCCATCAAGTTAGGCTGAATCCTCTAGGCGCACTTCGCCGGAGTTGGCAGGCCCAGCTAGCCAACGTCTTCCCTTCTGGTGGTGGGTTCACCACCATTGGTAGGCCACAGGCCTCCTGGGAAAGGCGAGGCCCCACGGGCCTCTCCTCCTCCTCCTCCCTAAGTTCCCATCACTTAAGGGAGGAACCTCAAGCCTCCCATGCCTGAAAGCGTCGCCATTACTCCGTCGATAGCCAACCGCCATCGTGGAAGCTGCTGGAAGCCTCCAGACGCCCCCACCACTCACGACTACCTCCAAAAGCTCCGCCTCACAGCTTGGAATCTCTCCAAGCAATCGTGCCGCTGTTCTAGAGCCCGGAGCACCACCCCGTACCTCCGTCACGGTCATCTCTGACATAGGTGATGGGAGGAACACTCCAGACCTCCCCGGTCCACGCCAACAGCGCCAAGGGCCTCCTCGTGCCGCCCTGGTGCTCCTTCAACATCCTCTCGAGCCTGGCCATCGCCAGAGCGTCAGTACCACCTCGTCGTCATCTTCCCCAACGTCGATAGGCCACCTCGTCGGAGCCAAAGGTGGGAAGGGCATCTCAGGCCACCCCAATCCTATCCACAACGTTGGAGAGTTCCGCCGCACCGCCCTCAAGCTTCCCAAACCGTCGCCCGCCTTCCTTCGCCGCTACACCACCGCCGAAGACCCGCCGGAGTCCTTGCTAGAGACAGGGCGCCGATGAACTTCGAAAAGGAGATTTTTAGGTTAGGTCCAGTAGTTTTAGGTTTTTATTCTTAGGTCCGTAATTCATTTCTTTTAGGTCCTTTTTTTATGTTTAAGCCTTTGTAGTTTTAAGTAATTTTTATTTCTTTATTTGTTTCTGTAAGAATTGCATTTGGCCCTTGCGTATTTTAATTTTTCATGATTATTGCATTAATACATGTTTTCTCACATTTAAACCCCTGTAATCATGTTTCCTTTGTAATTAAGTCTTGAAGTTTTGCATTGAGCCCTTAGAGCTTTTTAAAATGAGTTTTCTGTAAAATTTGCATTCTGAACTCTGAAAGACTTCATAATCACACTGTTCATCATAAAAGTCTAATTTTCATCACATTTAAGCCCTGAAATTTTACATGTAAGCCCCTAGATTCGTAGCATACAATCATTGATATAGAAAATTTACGTCCATGCCCTTAATTTAATTTCAAATCCATTATTTAGGGTTTTAATTGTCTTCACAGCCATTTTTGACAATTTTCACTTCTTTTATTTATAATTTTGCACTTAAATATAGTTTTCACTCAAAAATCATGTTTGCATTGACAATTGATCTTTGATTTCATATTTTGGTCACATTTGTACTTTATGTGTGAATTTTGCACATTAGACCTTGAGTTTTGAAGAAATTATTAAGGTGCAATTCTCACACATCTCAGTGCCACATTTTCATTTAATTCATCATCTACACATTAGGATAAAAGTCACTGAATATACTTTAATAAGGCTTCCCCTTTTTGTGAATTTTGCACTTTAGTCCCTGTACTTGTCCTTTAGCATGTTTACATCATTTTCTTGATTTTAAAACCTTGTCCCTTTCATGCTTTCCTGTAAATAACATTTTCCCAACATTTTGCACACATTAGACCATGCATCATCCATATACATGCATTTATCACATCTGGCCATGGAAATGACCAAATTGTCCCTATGCCACCAATTCATGCACATGCATGTTAGTTTTTGCATTCAGTTATGCATAATCTTTCTCTAAGTCATTCCTCAACATCTTTTACACATTTAGGTACTCTTTCATGTATTTTGCATAGTTTTCATTACATTAGCATAATCTTCCATCTTTTTTGAGTAAGCCTGCCTTCTATGTGTTTTTCTGTGGATTTCACGCCAAATCGTTTTTTCGAATCCCTTTGCTTGACATTTGATTTGATTCCCTTTATTCCACATTTTCGGATTTTTTTCGATTTGATTTGGATTTCATTGCCCGAGGGCATAAACTAACAGACCTAAAGGCCCACATTAGCCCCATTGTGAATTATTTTCCCCTTTTGATTTTTATGACATTTTTTGATAATTCCAATTATTTGGGTTGATCCCATTTTTGATCCTTTTGATATCAGTATGGTTTCTCTAACTATTCTCTTCAAAAACATTGTCATTTTTTGTGATTTTCTTCACATGTCACCATTTGCCTGTTTTCTGCGGACTTCTTGGCAATTTTCTAATTAATTTCGCGATGTTTTCTACGATTCTGATGATTTGAGTCGATTGAATTTTTGATTCTCTTGATGTCGGTATGATTTTTCGAGCCATTCTGGCCAAAAACATCATCATTTCATGTGATTTTTCTTTGTCGTGTCATACTTCACTATTCCGTCATTTCGTGTGGTTTTCTTCGCGATTTTCGCATGCATCTTGCACATCCATCTAGTCTTGACTTTCCATTCGTATTAGTATGATTAGAGCACAATTTAGGCTTAGTAAGCATTTATTAAGCCTTTAGCAAGCAAATCGGACTAGAAAGGTCGAGTTTTCTCAAGCGCATGGGGGTGCCTAATACCTTCCCCGTACGTAATAGGAATCCTTAGCCACCCTCTGGTTTGTAGACATCTGGTCTTCTCATTTGCATCTCATGCATTTATCTTTTTGTGGTTTGTTTGTGGTTTTCCTCATCTTTCCATTAAAAGACTAGGTGGCGACTCCAATTTTTTTCGTTTTATCCTATCTTGTGCCTTCGCCATCATAGCCTGGCTGTGGCCTTCTCCCTCTGGTGTGACTGTACGTCGGATTCCTGGGTGAGCATGACCACAAAACTGGTGACTCCATTGGGGAGTAGCAGATTTCAGCTTTCAGGTTAGTCACTTTTTGCTTGCTTTCTAAGGCTTTGGCTTCACATGTTTGCTTGTTTGTCTTGCTTGTGCTTGTTTTCTAAGGCTTTGGCTTCACATATTTGCTTGTTTGTCTTGCTTGTGCTTGTTTGCTTACTTAGCATGCCTTTCACACTCTCTTGCTCTGTCACTGCACTCACATGTCATATATCTTGCCTTTTGATTTGATGGATGTTTTCTTTTCACATTCATAATGTCACAACACTTGCACATGCCATGGTCATGCCTTTTGCTTGTTGTTTGCTTGCTTGATTGCCTTACTTGTGTGTTTTATTCCCCTTTTGCATTTGATATGACTAGGAGAGTGGAGACATGTTTGTTCCCCTTTCTGGTTTAAAATAAAATGCACAAACTCAAAGAAATAATTAATAAGGCAAAACTAGAGACCAATTCAAACTCTTCCCCCTTGGTTAATAAAATGCAAGTAAAAAACACAAAAGCATATTGTATGATTGATCATATAGGACATGCATCTTCTCCTCTAAGTCCACCTACAGTTTGCGAAGGACAACTTTGATAGCTCGTTCTATAGCTTTGGCGTAGGACGTGTTACTAAGTTTGTCCCCCCTTGTCTGGGGTTGTGTCAGTGTTAGTAGAGAGTAGGGACCTTTCTTTCTAGCCTGAGTCGGAGACCCATTTACCCATGTGTGATCCTCGATTAGATGGCCTTTTAGGAAACACTTAGTTGGTGAGAAAGAGCATATTAGTTGCATTCATATGCATGCGTGCTATTCATGCCACCTTAATAACATTGCATATGTCTCATGTTTTACTCACATCAGGATTCCATAATTCCTGTTTTTTCTTGTGCAGGTTATTGTACGAGTTTCTCTATTAGAGCTCCAGAGTCCTCGTTCTTTGTTTCCCCTTTTGTGATAGATATCGATCATCCTTTCTCAAGCTACCCATCGCTGTCAACGATAGCTCGTCCTAGGGTCCACCCTTTGTTCCATCACCGTAGTCTGGTTCTCACTCGTTCCCGTTTTGCCATGGCCCAACATCTTGGTGAGCCTTTGACTTTTGCTGCTCCGGAAGTGACTGCCTCCTCAGTCTCGCCTTTCACACTGACTTCTTCCACCTTTGTCACTCTTCCCGACAGTTGTTTCCTAATGATCGGGAATCCTTCGGGTACCGGAAACTGGCAGGCTCATCCCATTGTCGAGCCCATCATTGAGGCTGTCGCTGTGACGACCGCGTGCATTCCGGAGACCCCACCTCTGACTTATCCCCTGGTTGGATCTGTTATCTTTGGCACCCATCTGCCTGCGTTGACATCTTTGATAGGATCTCTCTCTACTGGACAGTCTGGAGTCCAACCTCTTCTTGGATCCTCTGAGCCTTTGACCTTGACCTCTGGTACTGCTACCGACGTGTCCCATGTCTCTCTACTGGACATATTCAGTAGTTTCTTGAGCTTGCTCAAAAACTTTAAGGCATGGGCTTCTGTATCGTTCCCGCTCCAACTGCTCCCCCTATGGGTCCAGAGGACGCTCTGTTGCCTTCCCTTGCATATCATAGTTCACCTAGTGCACCACCTCCCTAACCATCACCTCAGCTCCTCGTTGCCTTGGCGATGGTGGGACTGACTCTACTTATAGCACCACCACTAATCACAGCACAACATGTCTCCTATGCACCTGGTGGCCAGCCTCTAGGCGTGGCAGGGACACAACACCCACAGAGGTCATTCCCCGGATCTATCCAGGGACTGCAGCTGCACCCTGGTCACGCTGCACCCCACCTAGTTCATCATACATCTCCCTCTATCTCCTTGCATTAGAATCAGGTTGCTGCATATACCCCACAAAACTTTACACCAATGCATGGATACGCCAGCCATCATGCACTGACACTAGCAGACCCGATGGTGGATTCGGAGGAGCATCTCGGTGTGACCCATACGGCTTACGCAAGACTCGCCCCAACTACACCACTCTCAACGGTAGGGACCTCAGACGCCCTACTTGCCAGGGTGGGTGATCTCGAAAATGCACTTCGACAAGTGCAGGGTGGAGACTGCCAATCTTACCGATTCCGAGACCCTTGCTATTTCCCATAGAGAACTCTCCCACTAAACTTTCAAGTCCCAGATTTTGAGAAATACACTGGTAAAGGCTACCCTATCTCACACCTGAGGGCATACTGCGGAGATCTCACACAGCTGCAGGCTGACGAGAGGTTATTAATTCGGCTCTTCTAGAAAAGTCTGACCGGCCTTGCACTGAAGTGGTTCACTTCCTTGGATATGGCTCAGATAAAGACTTGGAACGACCTCAGCTAGGCATTCTTGGAACAGTACTCCTTTAATCTCAACTTGGTCTCTATGCGCAAGGACCTTGCCGCCAACAAGCAGAAGCCCCAAGAGCCATTTGGGGAGTATGTCGAACACTGGCGCGCTCTTGCCTCACATGTTTGAGATAGACCCTCGAATGACGAATCTATCGAGATGGTTATCCATGGAGCATAGCCAGCTACCGGGGCTCTGCTTAGCATACAACCTATCACTACATTTAAATCGCTGATCCGAGCTGGAGCTCACGTGGAAAGCTCACTGCTTAGTGGTAGTTTCCTTGCACTCGCTGCATCCGCCAAGCAGGCCACATCTCCCACATCCATCCCAGGAACAAGCAGCAGTAGCAACACCAACAATGGTGCAAACAACAACTCCAACAAAAGGAGAGACCCTCCCTGGAACACCGTTGCATACATCAAGTCCCCTGCAGCGCCTGTCAACGCAGGACTTCCAACTCAGCAGCAGTTAGTCTATGCACCTACTCATAGGGCACCATGCATCTACAACATCACCACCATCGTCGAGCTGGTATATCTTGTCGTATCGGCAAGGCAAGGACCGTACCAGGGACAAGCACGACCACCCCGCCCAATGTGCCAATTCACGCCTTTGGTTGAGGCCCTAAGCATCGTCCTCCTGAAGGTATAAACTCCTGAAGTTTCCAGAGGTCCGTCCATCGCCGCATCTGTTGCAGGGGTGGTACAAAACAGATCTATTCTACAACTTCCATTGCACCGCGGGGCATGCGACGGATAGTTGTTTCTCGCTCCAGAGTGCCATTTAGGATTTGATTGACCATGAAGTCATTATCATTCACACCCAGCAGGCGGGGTCTGTGCCTACACCAGCACAAGCATCTACATCCGTCACTGTTCCTCATAGCATTGTTAGCCAGCCTCTCCCTACGCACGACCGTCTTGGCACACTAGGGACCTCTGGAATTCACGCCATCTTTCCTGCTCGATTCAATGCTTCAGTGATGGACCCTTCGGATCTGATCCATGTGTCCTCTGTTCCATTCCCTCACACCTTGTATTGCTCCTTTGTCAAGGGTTCAAGCTTCGTCATGAACATGATCCAACTCATCGCCAAATCGGAGTATTCAGCAACCTCGTTATCACGACCACCCTCACCAGTAACCCTATCAGCACAATCACCCTCACCAACCTCACCAATAACCCTATTAGCACAATTGCCCTCACCAACCTCACTAGTAACCCTATTAGCACAATCGCCCTCACTGACCACACCAGTGACCCTACTAGCACAACCTCCTCCATCCACAGCACTAGTCACCTTGCTAGCCCATTGTAGACATCCCAATTTCCTAATTTTGCAGGATGGAGATGTGGTGGCTGAGCTCTAACTCTAATTGAATCCACTTAAGCCCAATTGAAGCCCATTAGGCCCATGGTGGCCCACATAGGCCCATTAAACCGTATTTGAGCCCACAAGACCTATTTAGGCCCATTTAATCTATTTGGGCCCATTGAAGCCCACTTTGGCCCATGGAGGCCCACAAGGCCCACATAGGCCCATTAAGCCAAATTGATCCCACCTTGGTCCCAAAGCCCATAAAGGCCCACCATAAACATTTTTTTTTCTTTTTTCCTCTTTTTCTAACCTAACACTTTAGCTTCCCTATCCATATTCATCATTTACTAATATTCTTTTTTCTACCAAAATACATACAAATGTCACACCCATTTTCTCCTCCCCACTGAACCCATTTCTTCTCCACTGATCTCCCACGATTCAGCCTGAACCCACCGCCTTACTGAGCTCATCAGCCAGCTCGAGCTTCACCACTAATCCAACAAATCTCCAAGCATCTCCAACCACTAGATCAACCACTGGCGAAGCCTGGATCGCCGTTCATCCCTACCGACGACCAAGGGGACAACAGGGAGGCAGTCGTTCAGTTCTTGTTAGTTTGTTAGGCTGTTACGACTTCAGTTAGGGAGTTAGAGGGTTGGTTAGTGGTTCTGTTAGCATGGTTGGCATTCTGTTGTAGTGTGTCGCTGTGGTTCTTCACCTATAAAAGGAAGGGTAGAGGCAAGATTTTAGAAGACTTTTGGCGTGGGAGAGAAGAGAGCTGTGAGTGCCAGAGAATTTCAAAGAGAAAGGGAAGCTCGCAGAGAGGAGAGAAGGAGATTCCAGGTGCTTCGGCGAGTTGCAGAGCTCTGTCAAGCTAGGTACGCCCCTCTCTGATCCCATCTAGCTTTGAGCATAATTGCCTAGGACCTCCTCCTTCATTTTGGACAATTCCGAGCCATCCAAAGCCTTCCTATGGTCGGAATTGGTCCCTGGGGCTCACCGTCGCCGTTTTTCGACGATGTAGGTGGGGGGAGCTATCCAGGGCACGACGCTGGTTTCCGAGCCTCCTGTCCTCTTCCTCTAGTCTCCCTGGTGCTTTCCCGCTCCTTGGATCGCCGCTCTGACACCTCCAGACAACCCCGTACGAGAATCGTCGGAGAAGCGCTAGAGACGCCGTTGCCGGAGAAGACGACCACTCCAGAAGAGGAGCCCATGCCCCCCACTGCGCAGCAAATCCCTGATGGTCTAGCCACACTCCATCGTGTCCCGCGAGGCCTCCGGAGCTTCCATGACCGCGCCTCGAGCTCTGGATCACCATAGCCACGTCGCTCACTGGAGGAGGCCACAGAGGCGACAAGAGATCCCCCTCCTTGCTCCATCAGCCTCCATTCCACTCCAGAAGAAGCGTGGACACTCCCCGATGCTCCAAGATGCCTCTGCAACTGCTGGAACGCCGCGCCGCTGCCCTCCAAAGGCCCTTTCTTCCCCGACGTTGTTGCTAGAGCTCCTTATCGGCGAGGGAGGTGGGAGGACCACTCCCACTGATTGATCCATGATCCACTCCGTTGGATCCTCTCCTCTCACTACATTCTTGCTTCCCGTGAGGTCTGATCTTACGGGAAGGCCTTGTTTGCCTCCCCTGACGGTCGTCGACGGCGAAGCTCCATCGTCGGCGGCCATTGTTTCTTTTTTCCTTTTTTAAAAGAAAAAAAAACATTTATTTTAATAAACTTCTGAAACTTTGTTTCCCTTACATTTGGGTCCTTTTTGTATTACACAGGGTCCTTTTATTACACATAGGTCCTCCATTAATTTTTCATAAATCATTCGAATAAAGTTTTAATTGAAAATATTACATTCTTCCCCGTAAACATTTAAAAGAATGTTTTCCAGGCATTAAACTTTAGCAAAAGCCCTCAAGTTTTCTTTTAATGCATTTTATTCAGGAATTTTGCATAAGAGACCCTAAGCTTTCTTTAAATATTTCTGAAAGTTCATTTTTCTGTAAAAATTGCATGAAGGTCCCTACATTCTTTTGAAATGCTCCAGAATGCTTATTTTTCCTAGTTAAATTACATTTTAACCCCTGATTTCTTCTAGAATTCTTCTAGATGCTTTATTCTGTTGGGAAATTTGTAGTTTAGCCCCTGTACTTCCCTGATTTTACTCTGAATGCTTGTTTTCAAGGGTAAAATGACTGTTTTGCCCTCGAAACTTTCTAGAACTTTCCTGAATCATTTTTCTTGCATATTTTACCCTGAATTCCTATCGAATTGTTTTAAATGCATGTTTTAGTGGTAAAATTGCATTTTAACCCCTAGGAAACTTCATTTTGACTAGGATTGCACATGTTTGCACATTTAACCCTAGATTTCTTCATAATTGCATAGAATGTGTTTACCTATGTATTTTTGATGATTTGGGCTTTAGAATATCACTTTTAATCAGAATTTTGGTTTTTTGCACAAAGTCCCCTAGAATTCTCACTTTTGACACTCACATATGCATTTTGCACATTTTTCACATCTTTCCACACAGGTTTTCTTGCCTTTCCTTCCTTGCTTTGTGCACGCTTTTCTAGCTTGTTCTGAGCTTTGTTTTCTCCTCGTTTCTCGGTTTTCGCCTTTAGATTTGTTTCGGCTTTCCATTGCCCGAGGGCGTACATTAAAAGGCTTCACAAAGCCAACATTGTCCCGGAATGAGGATTATTTTCTCCTTTTTGATTTTTCGTTGATTTGTGAGACGCTTTCCGAGAATTTATCGATTTTCACGATTTTCCTCATCGCCCAAGGGCGTATAGTGAAGCAGAAATCTCAATGCCTACATTTGACCCTCAGATTAACTTTTTCCCTTTATTTCACTTTTCTCTTTGATTTGGCATGTTTTCAGTCATCATTAGCATGAGCATTCAGAATAAGCAAGCATACATTCATAAACCATTGACAATAGGGAAACCTAGAAAGACCTAGTTTTCTTAGGCGCATGGGAGTGCCTAACCCCTTCCCCATGCGTAACCAGAATCCTTACCTTTTCTTTGACCCGCATTCATTTGTGCATTATCCATTAGGCACAGAACACACACATACATTCTGCATCTCATTTGCTTTCCAGTTTTCTTGTGTTTTTGGTTTTCCTCGTCTTTCCATTAAATGACTAGGTGGCAATTCCTTTCCTTATCCTTTTTATCTTCCCTTGGTGTTTCCGGGTCTAGTCTTTTCCTCAGGATTCACCATCTTCGCCGTGACCATATCAGGTCTCCTCGTATGCTTCCACGCACTCGGTAGTAGGAGAGCCGTGCAAGGGTTCTACCGACATGGTCATAGGAACTGGCGAATCCGCTGGGGATAACCAAATTCTAGCTTTCATTTTGGTTTCCCTACTTGTCTTTGGTTTGCTTACATTATGCTTGCTTTCTTGTTCTGTTACTTATACATAATTGACTGAACATGCCTTTTTTAGCCTTCTTTA
Organism: Posidonia australis; assembly: GCA_024699735.1. Taxonomy (NCBI): domain Eukaryota; kingdom Viridiplantae; phylum Streptophyta; class Magnoliopsida; order Alismatales; family Posidoniaceae; genus Posidonia; species Posidonia australis. The sequence goes on from JAMKQA010024535.1 coordinate 14,823, forward strand.
CACTATTGCTATGCCACTGCACATGCACATGATCTAATTCATGGTTTGTTTGTCAATACTTGCTTTTTATTCACCTACTTGAGTACTACACCTGCACATGCCATGTTTACGCCTTTTGTCAGACTTTTGGATGCCATAATTGTGTGTTTTTTCCCTTCTTTTCAAATTTGCCATGATTAGGAGAGTAGAGACATGTTTGCCTCCCTATCTAGTTAAAATAAAACACACAAATTCAGATGAACAATAAATAAGGCATAACTAGAGACAAATGCTCATAATTCCCTCTGGTTAAAACACACAAACTCAGACGAACAATTAATAAAGCATAACTAGAGACAAATGCTCATAATCCCCTCTGGTTTAATAAAACGCAAGTAAAAGACACCAAGGCATATCACATGTTTGATCATATAGGGCATGCATCTTCTCCTCTCGGTCTACCCACAATTTGCGAAGGACGATCCTAGCAGCCCATTCTATAGCTTTGGCGTAGAGCATGTTGTTAGTTTGTCCCCACTTGTTTGGGGTCGTGTTGGTACTAGTAGAGGGTACATCTCCTTGCTACTGTAGGAGACGAGGCCACCAACGCACCACCCGTTCACTGCATGCGCTTTGGCCAGGATTTAGAATGGGGACCATACTTTCTGACCAGAGTCGAAAAACCCAAACCCATGAGTGCGTCCCATATGGTTCACTCCATGTGGGACATGCATGGTGAGAGAGAGCATGTTAGTAGCATTCATGTGCATGTGTG
>JAMKQA010024536.1:0-11438 GCA_024699735.1 Posidonia australis
CACTGGCCCACCTAGACGCACATAGGTGGCGCTCCAGACTGAAGCACCAGTCTGGCGCACCAAACAGGCGCAGTGTCCTGTTTTCAGTAGCACACAGCATGTTTTCCATAATGTTTTGCTTACTTTCTCGACCCGATTTGCTTCTGGGTTTTCATCTGATTTTCTTCCTTGTTGCATTAGGAAGGCACATCTTTGTTTTCAGCAGTTTTCCCGCATCTTAGCTTGCATTTAGACATATAGTAAGCAAGGACGATAAATCGCTCAAGATATTAGATCCCTGATCTTATTATGCAATACCCTTGCATCAACTCTTGGCCCGGCACACGAGCGATATTTCTGAGCATTAGGACACACCCCTACATATCATGCGCTTATACTCTAGACACCACTCATTAGCATGGCATGGCATTTCGCCCTCAGGCGTACAGCAAAAGGCTGAAAAATCGACATTTCATTTACGAAAGAGAAATCATTAGAAGACCGATTCGTCGGGCGTGCGAGGGTGCCTAACACCTTCCTCACACGTAACAGGGATCCTTACCCGCATTTCTGGTTTGCGCAGCCTTTTTTTTATTTTTGTTTGCATGATTTTTCATGTATTTTATGGTTTTCCTCGTCTTCCATAATAGACTAGGTGGCAACTCCCGCATTTTTGCATTTCTTCTTTTTCCCTTTTCTTTTTGCCGTGGCTTTGCCGCTTCTCTGGCACACATACCACCTACCTATGTGAGCCACCCCCGTCGGCATGGTTACACCTGTGTTTGGCTGTTCTTAGCATAGAATGCCATGTTGTAGGTGGGGTGCGTGCTGAGTGACCGTTGAGTGGTCACTCACGTGTACTTTGTTTTGTGTGTTTTGACAAGTACAGGGTAGTAGCTATTTGTTGCAAGTGCTTATAGGAGGAGTCACGCCACCACACATTAGTGATCCAAGTGAGTGTTAGTTTAGTTTTATTTTTGTTGTTTAGTGGTTTTATTTTATTGTTGAGAATACTTAGCCTTAGCTGCATTATTAGTGTAATTGTTGGTTACTAATAAAGATAAAACAAATGATTAAATGGAAATTTATAACTAGGTTTAGTGATAGCGACTTGGGAATCGTTACAGACTCTATGCCCTAACCCTAGCCCCATCGTGTCGCAGTCGATGTCGCATCTGCCGTCGTCGTATTTGGTTTCCCCTTACGGTGGACGACTCCTGTCATCTCCCCAGCATCACCGTTCAATGGAGGATCCTGTAGAGGTGTTCCGGAGGAACGTGATTAACAAGATTCTGGAGACGGTTCACAGGGATATGGTGGAGCTTAGGAAGACGACGGAGATGGAGATGGAGATGGAGGAGTTGTTTGCAGCACAAGCAGAACTGAGGAGGAGGAAGGAGGTTCTTACTAGAGGGGTGAGGGAAATGGTGGTTTGGGGAAGAGAGGTAATTGTCAATGGCATAGTTGTAAAAAAATGGTGGTTTTAATGTAATAAGATTATATACTCAAGGACAAATAACGAAATCAAGTGGAGAAAGACATAGATAGGATTAAAAGCAAATTCCTATGGAACTCCGATTCTGCTAACCATAAAGGGATGCATCTAGTTAATTAGGCTTTTCTCTGTAAATCCAAAATGCACAAAGGATGGGGGATCATTAATCTCAAAATTTTTAACCTAGCTCTGAAAACTAAGCTACTTTGGCAATTGCTTTCAAAGAACTATCACATGAAATGGAAAGAACTGGTAAGGGCAATATACCTTGATAAAGTTTGGCCTGGTACTTTATTAAATACCTCAGCCAACAACTGCTCCCCTCTTTGGCATAGTTTGAAGAATTGCTTTGATATACTTAACTGTTTCACCACTTTTCATATACAGAATGGGAATAATACTCTATTCTGGGAAAATAAGTGGTGGAATGGGACTAAACTTAAAGTTCTTTTCCCTGAGCTTTTCTCTGTAAGTAGGTTTAAAAAAGCTTCCATTAAAAAAACCCTAGAGCTATTCAGAGTTGATTTCAAGAAGCTCATTGATCATTCCAAAGTTCAATTGGAAGATTGTAATCTTCTCCAAGCCCAGGTTGATTCTCTGGCTTGTCTTATGCAGTCAATTTCTTTAAGGAAAGATAGGGACATCCTTTCATGGATGCCCACTACAAACTCCAGCTTTTCTGTTAACTCCCACTACAACACCTTAAATGATGGTGGTATTAGATTCCCCTTTTACGGGCTCATTTGGCACAGTTGGGCTCCCCTTAAAGTCAAATTATTCTCTTGGTTGGTATTGCACAATAAGAATTTGACTAAAGAAAATTCAGGCAGAAGAGGGTGGACTGGACGCCAAAATTGTATTTTTTGTAACTCCCAAATAGAGTCTAATACACACTTATTTATTAATTGTTCCTAAATATAGCACATATGGAGATTTTTCTTACCCTCTGATTTATATCCATGCTATTTCTGTATTGCAAATTTATTCCTTTACAAGCCTTCTCTTAGATTTACCTTAAATTATCGTGGTTGGATTGTCTTACTTCAAATCATCCTCTGGTTGACTTGGAAAGAGAGAAATAATAGAATTTTCAGAGGTTTTTATAAATCTCATTTACTTATACTTTCTGATATCATTTCCCTAATGTATCACTGGATAGATATTTATGCTTCAGGGTTTGAGAAGGATGAAATGCTTCATTCAATCACTGCCATGTCTTCTGCATGGACTGCAAACCCAGCCTTGAATCCGTCTTCTTCTAGGGGTTCTATGGAGGCTTCTTAGCCTCAATCCTCTGAGGCAGTCATGCATGATCCTTCCACTGGTGATGGTTTGGGACAATGAGAATCCTGATAAGCCCTTTCTAATTTGAAATCTCTGCATTTTTGGCATGTAACTCTTAAGGCACAAACATTGTCATGGTTACCCTGGAACGTTTTGTTCCATATTTTGTAAGATTCTGGACATATTGTTCCCTTGGTGGTGGTTTTCATAACCAATGGGATTAAATTCAATACAACTTACCGATATCAAAAAAACAAATAAGGAAATCAAAAATGTAAAAGCCAACTTCTGGGAAGAAGCTGTCAAACTCTAGCTTCTGAAAATGTAAAGGAAACACTGTTACAAAAGTTATATGATTCTTAGAAACTTATAGCTACTTAGAACTGTTTAGTAGAGCTTTTGAATCACTTCAGCTTCTTTCAGAAGCTATAGGCCTAGAAGCTGTGTAAAAGTCCTGCCAAATAGACCCTTAAAGGAAGATGTAAACTAATTACTTCACTGGTTTAGAATTTTTGTACAAGGAAAAGTGTTTTTTTAATAAAAAGTTTTGCATTGAGAGTGTGACAAAGGAGAGTTCGAAAACATTGAAGCAGAATACTTGTGAAATCTAGGTCATGATGGGAGGACAAATGTTAAGAGTTTCAGGTATGTGTGTATGTTGCATATAATCTTACACTATCTGGGAAAAAAAGTACATAAGCTCCATTGAATTTCTTCTTCTATGATTACATATGTAATGCCTTTTCATCTATCTATCTATTTATTTTTTAAGAGAAGTTCGTTTTTTTTCACCTCTAGTACTACTAAGGGAAAGCAAAAATTCATACCATTCAATGAAGAGCTTGTGAAGAACACCATGCGGATTTTCACAACTTCATATGCTTTTAGAAATAGGTGTAGTTTCTCTGATCTCGTTTTTTTTCATTCATCAATATGACCAACAAGCAAATTTATACATACACTTGATATATAACATACCAATACATGTTAAAAAAAAACATCGCAACTATATGTCCCTAAGAACATATAGAGTTCACTATGGGTTTTTATATGATCTTTACTTGTATCTATGTTTCCCACTTCTTATGGATTTGGACGTCTTCACCATAATTGATCTCTGCAAGTATTTGGTTTCACTGTTGTCTTCATTGTAATTGATCCCTGCAAGTATTTGTGCTTTCTTCCTTCTCTTATAAATCTTTGACACTAATTATTCTGAATGATGTTGTTTTTATAATCTTACATGTACATATTTTATCTACTCTATGTTAATATCTCATGCAAGTTCATCTCAACATCCACATGGAATACCAGTTGACCATCGCAACCTAGTAAGTGATCTTCGTTCCCATGTAATGCAGTCTTTTCTGTTATGACATGAAATTGACTCACTAACTTTAGGTGATTGTACTGTAGATCCTCAGTTCTATGTCATTCATAAGGTTGTTTGTGGAAACTATGGTGTTATCAATGATTTTTTTTGTATTCTATAATTTTGTGAGATTTGAATATTCATTTTTAATACAATCTCATTCTTGACTTACTATTTCAAAATGCTGATTAGTGGATTATTACTATGTTGAAGGATCACAAGCACCATATGCGTTTGCTCAGGCTCCTAATGGCCAAACACCTTCTAATAATCTGAGCTAGCATCAAATCTGGCTCTAAGCTGTTGCTTCTATAGCAGCTTTGTATCAAAAATCATTCATTCATCCTCCAACAAACACTTATACTTGGTATGTCTGTTCTATATGTATCTGATGATATGCATGTTTTTTTCATTACCTTTTTTTCATTACTTTTTAGTTTTGACTTAATTTTCCATTAATGCTTGGCATGGTAGTTGGTTGCACAAATAGGAAACATTACTTTCGATGAACATTAGGTTCTTTAACTTCCTGTAATCCTATTAATTCTATGTTATGAAACATCTACATTCTTTTCATTGTTTCCCTTGAGATTATTGTCTAGCCAGCTGGCCTATAGTGTGCCAGCTTCCATATCAACAACTTCTACAAGCAAGGTGAAACTAAGATCAATTCTACTTTGAGAACAACATTACCTTGCTAATTAGTTGTTTCATGTATGTTCTTTCACATCATTTAAGTAGAACAGGTTACAACCATCACGGGCTTGTGGTCTATTAACTGGTTTTTAGATTGTATGGCTTTAATCATCTAGATTAATCATTTGGAATTCTAAGCTTCTGATATCGCAACAGATCAGATTCTCTTCTACTTCTAGCTATAGAAGATGGAATTTTTGATGATAATCGGCGAATTTGGTAGAGTTTTGTTGAACTTTTGGATGATCTACTATTTAAGATTCAAACACTAATCTCTTGCTTTTTTGCCTTTAGCAATATGAGTTATCAATACAATAACATGATTTTCTTTGTTATGGTTAGGTTACTAGAACCTTTGGAAAAGCCATTCTTGAGGGAGGGAGTGATAATGAGGGCTCAAGCATTGAGGCTCATGGTCATGATATTATTGAAGTACTTGGTTCGAACGGATGCTTATATGTTAGCTTATCTGTGAGACACATACTAGTGTACTTTCGAAAGAACTAAATTTCTAAGTTGCTAGTGATCCTAGAGCTCTATTAGACAAAAGCCAAGGCTAGTATCACATACTAGTGTAGACAAGGCGCTAGACATGCTTGTATAAAGGAGACATATATAGATGGGAAAAAGTCAAAATTATAATGTTGGTTGTCACAAGGATCCATCCCATTATTACATTCATAAGTTATTTGTGTAATTACCATGTCCATGAATAAGACAGATATGTCATGTATAGAAAGTTTTTCCGTTGGGAGACATTCATATTATTGTCTTTAATTTAGTTTTATATAGTTTCATTCTAATGTGCATTTCCAATGTAACTCATCATGGTCATTGTCCAAAAAATGTGCATTTTCATTTTTTTTTTTAATTTAAGCATTTAACTGACGGATTAAACCGTCAAAATAAATTTAACTAATGGTTATATTTGACAGTCATACCAATCAAGAAATACATAATTTTTCAATGGTTTCATCCATCAGAAAAGTCTTCCCTCCAATTTTAAAATTCAATTTCTTGACGTTTCCAATCATTAAGGAATTAATCAAATGACATTATTTTGGACGACACTAATTTTTTGATAATTGAAACTATCACATAAGTATTGAGTGACGGTGGAAACCATCAAAAATATTTAGTTAATCTGATGGTTTGAATTGTCATATATGAAGACTATTTTACTAGTGTGTAAAATGGGAAACTCGAAACCTATCTCTACTCCAGCATGTGGTGGCACTAAGTTATCTTCTTTTGCTGGAAATACACATGCTGGTCCTTCTCACTGTAGGAGTATTGTCGGCAGTTTGCAGTACCTTAGTCTAACACCACCTAACATCAGGTACATCGTCAATCAAGTTTGTCAATATTTACATGCACCAACCATAATATATTGGATTGCTATCCTCATGTAAATCAATTGTCCTAATGCAGTTGACCAAGAACAGGTGGTTACATTGTCCTATCTTGGTTTTGAATCTCACGAACCACCAAAGAAAAAGGGGAAAGTAGCGTTTACAAAAAAACGTTTCCTCAGGTATCTCAAGCACACTATTACATATGCGCTTCAAATTTTCATATTATCTACCCTTCAACTCCATGTTTTTTATGATGTTGATCATGATCGTCGCTGTGTTAGTGGATTTAGCATTTTTCTTGCCTTTAATATTCTCTCATGGAACTTATATATAAGTTGTTGTAGTATATCTCAGATCTAGTGTGGTTCTATATCGGATTAGTTTAGTAAGGCGGACACTTATCAGATGGGTACATAGATTATATGTAATTGGATTAATGAATCGTAAGTTTTTAGGAGTCATAATATTTATACTCATGCAATATTATCTCTTCGAGAGAAAGCTTGTACTTTAATATTAGAGGAAAAATTAAGAAAAATGTAGAGTTAGAGCGAAACTTAAGGAATTGAGACAAAGATTTCTATATAAATCCTATTCTATATTCTCTTTTGTCATTCTTGTTTTGTACTTTTTCCTGTATGAGTTTCCACGTATGTCTTTTGTATTAGTTTTCCATGTGTATGCTTGTTCTTTTATATTTTCGCAAATGATCAGTGAATCCAATCTCAACGAAAGCTTACTTACTTCATGAACTTGGTATGTCTCTGTTTCATCCATTGATTCTTTGGTGTGATAATTTCTCAGCAATGTATATATCTTAATGCAAATCCAAATTTTCATGCTCATATTAAGCAAATTGAAATAGATTTTCATGTTGTTCGAGAACATGTAGCACGCCGTCAACTACAAGTGCATTCCATATCAACTAAAGACCAAATAGTAGATATCTTCACCATAAGGTTTGTCATCCTATCGCTTTGCACTACAACGGCCCAAGCTTGAGGTCCAAACATCCACCATTAGCATGCAGGGGAATGTCGACAAAGTCAAGACGTCAGGAGCTTAATCTCCACAATATTGTGTACTTCGAATTCAAATGTTTAAATTTGTAGTCTGTTGTAACTACCACACTTAGATGTAAATCATCTTACATATAACAGCAAGACTCTCTCTCCAAAGAGAGATTGATTAAGAGACTCATTTAATAGACTTAATAGACTCAGTTATTTGGTAAAAGTTAAAATACCTAGATTCTGAACTTTAATATTAATTTCAACAGACTCAGTTTATTCTTCTTCAAACCATAAATACTTGAATTTTACGATGACAGTTTGGAAAAAAAATAAAACCCATATTTTTTAGTGGAAGCAGCCAAATATCTACCAGAAGCTATACACTATTGTCTTGTTTGGAATAGTTTCTAGATGTATTGGACTTTTGTTACAATCTACACCTTAGAATCTGGCTAGAACCTAAACCAAGTACATCCTTGATCAGCATTGACTTACTTGGCTCATGCAATGCACTTGTACACTGCATCTTGTATTCTTCTCTTATTGTTATGATCATATGCTCTCCCGCTCGGTTAACTTTATTAAGATACAAGGCTGCTATTATAGATAGGTCTAGATAAGTCCTGGATTAGGTGGATATTAGAGGCATACAATAGATCTAGTTAGAGATGTGTAACAGTTTTAGTTAGAGATATGATTTCCTATTTCTGACCAGATGCAATTATCATATGATCATAAAAGATGGAAGGTCTTGAGTCCTGATCATTGTGGAAGGGTATTAAAAATGTGTGATATAAAAGAATTAGGAAAAAACAGGGAAAGATAGACAGAGTAAAGAGAAGTCTACAGAAGAAGGAAAAAAAATATCGAGAAAATGGAGGAAAGAAATAAGTTGAGAGGACTTTGTGTGGATTCAAATTTCTTGGACCACTGATGGCCTACTAACAGCTAAGTATCATTAATTTCCTTTTTTTAATTGCAAAAGGAGTGACATTCTGCATAAATAAGTAAGATAATCAATGGCCCTTTAGGATATAAAGGCCAGAATCAACTGCTTTTCCATTTTCGAATTGAATAGAATGTAGAACAACTTTGCCGATTGCTTTTTCATGAATCAAGGATTCAACAACACCTTGTTGCAATCTTTTATTTATTTTTCTCTAGTGCTCCATCTAGCTTAAGTTGGCATCGTTTTCATCATCATTATAATCGTTTAGCTGTTGACAGGTAATCAGCAACCTTGTAATACTTGATGTCAATATCTACCAAGAAAACTGATCTTGCTTTTGGTTGTGATTCATATGAACCAAGACTTCATTATGCAATGCAATCGCCAGTTGAAGTACCATGCTTGAGCCTCTCTTTTTCACTCTTTGTTGCTTCTAGAGCTCTGCAATATCTTGTGCATTTATCTGCTCAATTATATGGAATTTAAAGTTCCATTACCAACAGACATTTTTGTTCATTTCAACTATGACTTTTAAAAAAAAATAAAAATTCTCAATTTTCTCTTTAACCTGACTATTTCTGTGTAGCTGATTTATTTTTGTCTACCCCACATCTCAAATTTGATTTACCTTATTCTGAGACTCTGTTACTTCAAATCATTCTCTGGTTGATTTGGAAAGAAAGGAATAATAGGATTTTTCGCAATTCAATTAAATCATGCTCTTCCATCATCAATGATATTATTTCTCTTATGAATTTCTAAGTAGAAAATCTTGTTACAGGATTTGAGAAGGAGGATATAATACAATTTATCTCTGCCATGGCTTCACAACCTGTAGAGTCTTCCATTCCCCCTGCTATTCCATCCTCATCAAGAATCACATCAGGAGATGATTCTCTGAACCCCATAGAGAAACTGGAAGAGTGATAGTGGCCTCTGCTGAAGAAATTTTTTTGTGTGTATTACATTTTCATTTGCTTCACTATTGGTGATAATTTTGATACTTTACTGAGGCTGTTATGCCTGAGACTTTGTAATATTTGCACTTGGACTTTGTTTCTTACCTGACCTTTTAGCCGATGAAATACTAAATATCTAAACCGTTAACAAAAAAAAAATCGTGACTGACATGTGGTATGGTTTGATATACTTGCTAAGTTTTTTTTTTATATTTACTAGAAGCCAGGCATCAACAAGAAGTACAGCAAACCTAATCAAAATAAAACAAAACAAAACAGGAAGTGTAACCCAAGTAGATTTAGGTTTTTTTTGTCTCAATGCTCCTCTTCCAATTGACAATTCTCAAAAAACATAGAATAACATATTGCAGGCAGATTTGGATAAAGATTTCTGGGGGCAGCAGTCGATCACTTATTTACTTAAAAGTAAAGAACAGGAAGAAAGAAACATCTGAGATGGTTGGTTTTTCTGCACCAAAAATGCTTATGAAAGATGCCAACAAAGAGAAAGTGGAGGAGTGGAGAATCCAAATGCTTTGATTGGGTGCATAAATGATGTGAAGGTCACTCAATAGCAAAATTCTAAATGTTAATTTCGTGTTTGGTTTCGGTCCAACAAAAATAAAAAATATGTCGAACATTATTGAAAATGTTGGTGGAAACGTAATAAATTTACGGAAGTCCACGGAAATGATAAAAAAACTTCAAATTTTAATTTGAAACTTTAAGATAAAAGTAAAATAAACAATAATCGACATCTAAAGTTACTTTGATCACTTTCTAAACAAGCAGCACATTAAAAAATGCTATATAAACTTAATAGAAATATCTTGAAGTATAAATAGTATCTAAAAATAATTTATAAATTTATAAATTATAGTTAAAAATACTTAATATATATTTAAAATGAATAGTTATCGTAACATTTAATATAGAAATAAAGTAGAGATTAGAGAATACTCAAGTGTTGGAAATGTAAAGTCTGATTGAGAACCATCTCAGATGTTATCACTTTACAAAGTCTACAAAGACAGCGCCCACGTCTCGAAACAGTATATAATTTATATAATTATATAGCAAGTTGCACTACGTTTGCAAGGAGAGAAGAGAAAGGAGATGTAAGGATGATCGAAGGAGAGAACCCAGGAATTGAAGTAGCACCACTGAAGCATGAACGAAGAAGCAATGAGCTTGAACGGAGCAACATCGGAGCACAGATGGAAAACCACCAGAGGAGACAACAGATCTAGGCACCTTGGTAGCCAAGATAGGGAGCACTGAGAAGAGAATAGATTAAGGGAAGGGGAAAAAAAAAAATCAAATTTGGGCTAAAATAATAACTAATGTCATGTATGACGTCGTATTTAAAGGACACGTTGACAACACATGATCAACTCAATGTAAAAATTACATTGAGTTGACCGACACGGTTGACACAGAGCAATACGAATTAACAGTAGCTGCGACATCTAGTAAATTGTGATTTACCTACTCTTATCATGTCACCCAACTACAACACTGACATGTATCGACAATATTTCACTAACACATATCAATTTTTTGAACCTTGCTCACTAGTCACATTTGTGATGTAAACAATTACTCAAGTTGATGAAAATATGGATCATGTATTGCTAGTAATTCACAAAAAGGTTCTAGTAACGATCTTCATTTTATAACTTCAGCTTATTTAGTTTCCATTCTTTATCTCTAAAGTCAATTATCCTCTTCCTTTCTATTTTGCTCTTGATAGTGCACAAGCAAATCATACTATGACAGCACTAATTTTGAATTCATTGAAAAAAGCTTAAATAGAATCTTTGTTGCGAATGAGCATTTGCTTAGTTCCCTTTAAACTTTGAAATTAAGAACCCACTTTAGAGTCACTAAACAAATCTATGAACATTGACTTAGCTAGTTTTAGTGGAAACAACACATGCAACCTCCACTTACGGGGATAACATAAGTGGGGCAACAACTATCCTCAGAGATGCAAGAAGATGGATGACAGATGTATTAGATATGACTTTTCATTAGTTTTCCTCTACTATAAAATAATTTACTTTGATACTCTCAAATCGTTAATCATGGGAGTGCTTTTATTACAAAACGTTATTTCATAAAAAATAATTGAACAACAAAACTTCTCAATACATAAATTTGACCCTTCTCCCTCTCCTTCTTCCTTCTCGTTAATAAAAATTAGTTAAAATAAGTTGAATTTAATTATTTTCTAAATCTAAATCTTATAAATCATAGAGAGAGAGAGAGAGACGAGTGGTGGTTATGTAGATTTGCAACCGCCTTCCTCCCTCCTCCCCTCCTTTACATCCCCC
>JAMKQA010024537.1:0-16352 GCA_024699735.1 Posidonia australis
CCCCCCCCCCCCCCCCCCCCCCCCCCCCCCCCCCCCCCCCCCCCCCCCCCCCCCCCCCCCCCCCCCCCCCCCCCCCCCCCCCCCCCCCCCCCCAGCTACTTCCGTTACAGCGAGGTCGCCTCTACTGTTGTTGGTCGCCTTTGCCGTTGTTGCTGCCTTCGCTGAGCTGGCACAACGTGACGCGTCAGCTCAGTAGTGGTGTGTGTGTGTGTAATGCATGTCAAACTAATTGCTGGTGAGGGTACATACATTGATGTGGGTGCTGCATCTTGTGTGCCCACGACAATAGTCCCACTGTCGATCAAAGTCTGAATGACATCCTGTAGAGTGTAGCAATTATCAGTCGAATGCCCCAAGGCTCGATGATAATCGCAGTATATGCTTGCATCGTATCATGGAGGAAGTGAAGTTGGTGGGGGAAGCAGATCATGGAGTCTCAGAAGTGACATAACTTGAGGAAAAATATCGCTCAGTGGCTCACCTAGTGGAGTGTTGTCACTTTCAACGTGACGGTCTTGTTTCTGCTTAGGTTGCTGTCTTTGCTGAGCCGATGCGACATGATGCACTAGCTTGACAGTGGAATGTGTGTGTAAGTGTGTAGTGATGGACTATGTGGTGGGGCCTAAACCTGATGCTGAGGTGGGCAGTGAGTATGCCATGTTGTGTGTGGTGTTGAGCGCGAGATCAAAAACTGTGGCACCAGTATGACTTTGGGCGGTGTACTCGAGAAATGCTGTATTCTCACACAACTAATGGGTTAGTCCTCAAGTGACTGTGATGCGTGTTGTGACAATTGTAGTTGTGGTGCAGGAGGTAGAGATAATACCCCTATCGCAAGAGTAGTGTGAAGCTGGAGCGATGGTATGGGTGATAGTGCAGTGGGGTGAGCTTGCAATACTATAGTGGTGTGCATTGGAACCTTAAGGGCCGAAAAAGGAGGACCCTTAATAGGATCAAGAGAAAGAGCCATGTACTCAAGCCTCTGGGCCAAAGTTCTCAAGCACCTGGGCCAAAGTTCTGAAGCACTGAGCCTGCATGGCCGAAGACCCATCAAAGGATAGGTCAAAAGGCGAGAGCGGAACAGGAGTAGTCCCTAAAGCAGATGCAACCACAACTGATTGTACTCTTGAAACAGGAGGGCCTAGGAGGTAGGGTGTAGCTAGTAGAACTTCTAGGACCCATGTGGTAGTCACCGAAATCGACTCAGTGACAAGCCCTAGATCGACTTGTGTTTGCCGCTGTCCCAGAAAAGGTGGTACAGATCCTCCATGATTCCCTAATCGGGATGCATGTTGGGGAGAAGAAGCAACCAAAGTGAGAGGAGGAGGATCCGAATGTAGGATCTCCTTCAAAACAATAACTAGAGGTTTACAGGTTTGTGGGGCCATGGCTAGCCACAAGTGAATATGAATGGAGTTGCGGCAAAAGACAAACGCACAAGCTCTAAGATGAACTACTGTCAAAAGTGACCAATAACTCGGGAAAAGGCAAGAGAAAACAACCACGGGAGGCCACTCGCAATGGACACACCTGAGCTCCTATCTGAGGACCTCGCAATAAGCTACTGTGGTGAATAGGCAAGAGAAACAGGCATCAGAACCTGAACAATGACGCAAAGACAAATGCAAGTTATTAAAGTGGCATGCATTGATACACAATGTAGATGAATGTTCTAAAGTGCACTCTCTCACCATGCATGTGCTGCATGGGGTTGACCACATAGGATGCACTCATGGATTTGGGTTTTGAGTCTGGTCAGAAAAGTAAGGTTCCCATTCTAAATCCTGACCAAAGTGCAGGCAATGAACGAGTGGTGTGTTGGTGGTCTCAACTCCTACAATAGCAAAGAGCTGTACTCTCTACTAACACTGACACGACCCTAGACAAGGGGGGACAAAATGGCGACACGTTTTACACCGAAGTAATAGAACGGGGAACCAGAACTGTCCTTCGTAGACTATGGGTGGACACAAGAGAGGAGAAGATGCATGTTTTCTAAAATGATCATTCATGCACATATGCTTGATGTCTTTTACTTGCATTTTATTAAACCGGGGGGATTGTGAGCATTCGTCTCTAGTTATGCTTTATTATTTGTTTGTCTGAATTTATGTGTTTTATTTTAACCAGGAAGGGAGACAACAATGTCTCTACTCTCCTAATCTTAGCAAATACAAAAAGGGAAAAAAACACACAATCACGGCATTCAAACACTCAACCAACAAGCAAAAGGCATGAGCATGGCATGTGCAAGTGTTGTGTAATCAGGTTGGTGAAAAAGGAAGCAAGCATCATAATAAAAGGCATGAATCAGGTCATGTGCATTTACTGTGGCATAGCAATCGTGTAAAACAACACAAAAAATGTACAGTCAAATATGTACAAACAAGGAGGACAAGCAAACAAACACAAAGTGTATAAAACAACACCAAACAAGCAAGAAAACCAGCACGACAACTAGAATCTGGTTATCCCCAGTGGATTTGTCAGTTCCTGTGACCATGCTGGTGGAACCTTGCACAACTCCTCGGTGCATGGAAACACACGAAGAATCCCGATATAGTCACGGCGAAGATGGTGAATCTGAGGAAGGAGACTTGACTCTGAAACACCAAAGAACAATAAGGAAAAGGAGTCGCCACCTAGTCTTTTAATGGAAAGATGAGAAAAACCACGATGCATATGAATGCAAGAAAATGATGCAAATGAATGCGGGTATGCTCCATGCCTAATGGATGCAAGACCTAGCCATTGCGGAACAGAGAAAGGGTAAGGATTCTTGTTACGGATGGAGAAGGTGTTAGGCACCCCCATATGTTCGAAGAATTCGGTCTTTTAAGGTTAACAACTTGTGTCACGCCCCAAATTTTCCACAATAATTTAAACAAATTAAATTACGGGAAGATTAAAGCTAAACAGTAAATATAAAACTACTAGGAACTTGTGTGTGTAGCTAGGGGACTCCGATCTATATGCACTACGCTAAACCAATCGCAAGTCTGCACCTGCAAACCAAAACCACAAGGAAAATGCATGAGTGACCAAAGTCACCTAGTACGCACCCTACGAAAACCGCGGAAAACAAAATTATAATCTATTTTCCTTTTAAATTCCTTTCTCAAACCATTTTCTCAAAACCTCATAAATCAGGCCCACACTGGCCAAAACCACAAACCAGGGCTCTACTAGCCCAAAGCCACAAGCAAAGGCCCTCAATAGCCAAAACCACACACAGTGAGTCGGGAAGCCTGACGCCAAGCAACCTAACTCTGGCCACAAGCAATCCACTGAAGAGCCACCAACGGCGTCTGCACTGCCACGATGTGCCATCCTGTGCAGGAACCACGTCATCCCGCGATTCTCCCTCCTAGAGAACCCTCACAAAGCCAACCCCTCCCTGGGAAGGCTATCCTGTCTCTCAGGACGCTACCAGCTACAGGGCACGTGTCCCACTCGCATTGGCCATCACAGGGTACGCTTTGTCACGGCGTCCTCCACACACGGTGCTCAGGAGGGAGTGTCAAACCTCCACATCTGACAACACCCGAACCACAGTGCTCAAAGTGACAACAGGACTATCATACCTCCTCGTCATGCCACAAGACACCTCAACCTGTGGACCACAACCCTAGCCTTGAGATGACAGTCAAGGAGTCCCATACCTCCAGGACCCGATGCCCCTCAGCCTCAGGTATCTCGCCCCCCGACCTCAACTAGGGAGTCGTGCCCGACCACCCGAGAATGTCGTCACATTCCTTGGTCTCGACGACACAGTCCCACACTGTCTCGGCTCGCACACAGAAAACTAGGAAAACATTTTCCAAAATAGCCCAACTATTCCTTGAAATCCATTTCCAAAACCATTTTCATATCCCTTGAAATTTTTTCCAAAACCTTGGCAAAATGGCGCATCAGGTGTCCCAGGAGACAACCACTGATGGCCCACAATCCCATCTCATAGGGACAAAACATGGCAATCTAGAAAGCCCTCGGAAAATGCATTCGTAAACTCATTTGGGCCTAAAATCGTCATGTCGAAATCAAGTTCGTTATGTCGAAAACCCCTGGTTCGGTAGGCCGATTCTAGATCGATTGACCGAACTAGGTCAACGGTCAACACTCAGGCCAAATTCAGTATACCGTCCAAAAATGGATGACCGAATCTCGACCAGAGGACCTAAACTGACAGAAAAATAGTATGTTGAGCGGAATCGGTATATCGAAATCCCCTGATTGGGTATGCCGTTTCCATTCGGTATGCCAAATTCTACGAAACCAGAAAACTACCCAAACCCTATCGTCAGAAATTGCCCCAACTGGGACCTCCGATCGGACCCACTAAACAAATACCAAAAATCATGCATAAAACATATGGTGTAGACTCTCGAGTCTACTCCAAAACCCAATAAACAAAACTAAAATCCATTCACCATGCATCAATATATAAAATTGGAAAGACAGATGGGTCAAAATGACCCAAAATGCACCAACCATCATAAATGCAAATAAATGCTCCATAAATACACAATAAATTCTAGGAAAGTAAATTTACCTAGATTTCCAGCAATCCTAGCATTTTCTACAAATTTCATGCTCTTTATTACATGAGGTGGAGATGCGTACCTGAAAACGCCTTCGGCGATTCTTGGCCGACTCCGGCGAACTCCAGTGACCACAGCCCCACCACAACCACGGGAGCATGCCATGCAAGCTCTACGCACCACTCCGAGCAACCACAACCCTTCGCTTCGCTCCCTCAACCTCTCTATCTCTCTCGGCGCGGGAGAAAGGGAAATTGAGGAGGTCAGGTTGGAGGAGAAGGAAGGAGAAGGAAGAGTGGGGAGGAAGAGAAAGAAGGTGGGGGAGGAAGAGGGATGCGCTGCCGAGGAGGAAGGGGAAAGGAAGAAGAAGGAAGGAGAAGACGGCGATGGCGAAGGAGGAGAGCAGTGTGGCTTATAAAGCCTGCGCCCGCAGTAGCTGAGAACGTGCCCCCTGTGCGTCTCAGCCACCGGCACACCGCACGAGCAACCAATCACTCCGCCCAACCACTGGCCACAACCAACAGCCCACAAATGCTGGCCCCACGGGGACCCCACACCTGGGCCCCACATAGACCCACACTCGGGCCCCACACGCACAGTGCCACAATGCACGTGCCAACTACGCACAGGGACACGTAAATAAAAGCCAGCTCACGAGGCCCAAGCCCAAAAGCATAGAATTGCACAACGGGCCTCAGAACAGTAACACCTAAGATTGAACTTTGCACGCGACGATTGCCTGGGAAGCCATCTTGGGCTTCCCCGACACCTGATCTTGCATCCAATCGTGAGGGAAGCAAGAGGGATGGAAGAGAAGATGATTCACTGGCTTTAATCAGGCATCAAACGGCTAGAAGCTTCCCCCCATCTCCCTCGCTGGCATCACGATTTCGGTGTCAGGCTTAGAGAGGGTGGATGTAACGCCCCAATCCCAGACACGCTAC
Organism: Posidonia australis; assembly: GCA_024699735.1. Lineage (NCBI taxonomy): Eukaryota > Viridiplantae > Streptophyta > Magnoliopsida > Alismatales > Posidoniaceae > Posidonia > Posidonia australis. Next base: position 5,486 of record JAMKQA010024537.1, read on the forward strand.
CAAAACACAGTATCAAGCATAATTACACTAATTACAGAAACATCAAATAATTGTAACTAAGGCTCACCTTTAGGATCACAATGAGTGGCTAGAAGCTCCAATTCCTGCACCGGAACTCGGTTGCATGCGGTCTGCACCTGAAAACCAAATAAGCACGCGTGAGTGACATCTAAGTCATTCAGTACGCGCCCCAAACATACAAACCACAGAAATTGCAGCCTAAGAGAACTGCTTTAGTCGAAGGAAGGACGACTCATACTTAGCCACAGACAGGCTACCTTGCTTCAGGTTCCTGAATTCTTTGTCCAGCTTATCCCTCTCATGCTTAGGGAAAAACCTCTCATAGAATACCTCTTGGAACTCATCCCAAGAGATCATCAGTAGGTCCGCATTCAGAAATTTGTTGCAGCGCACTGTGCTCCACCACTGATCCGTAGCATCCTTGAGTTGATTTGTCGTGATCCAGACCCACTTCTCTACTGGAAAATCGATCCCCTCAAGGATCTTCTCCACCTCCAGGAACCAAGCCTCACACTCCTCTGGTGTGCCGCGCCTATCAAAGGTCAGCGCGCCAAGCTGGCGAAGCTGCTTGATCAACGGGTCTCCGTTCGCCTCATCCTTGCTACTACTGCCAAAGGATTGGGCGAAACCCCGCATCATCTCGCCAAATTCTCGTCTCATCCCCCTCCAAGCACTACCCTCTCCCATCTCAGAGTCAGGTATAGAGGCCTTGCCATGACTACGGTCTCGACGAGACATCTTCCTATAAGCACCATAAAACACAACAATCCAAAAATTCAGGTGCACGACCTTCTATTGTGCAGTCCTAGGAAGCCACTAGACCGAACATCACCGAGCTGGTGCACTAGGTGTAACCTTAGCTCTGATACCACTCTGTAAGACCCCGATCATTGGCACGCTACCAAAACAGAGTATCAAGCATAATCACACTAATTACAGAAACATCGAATAACTGTAACTAAGGCTCACCTTCAGGATCACAATGAGTGGCTAGAAGCTCCAATTCCTACATCGGAACTCAACTGCATTCGGTCTGCATCTGAAAACCAAATAAGCACGCTTGAGTGACATCTAAGTCACCCAGTATGCGTCCCAAACATACAAACCACAAAATCTCGGCAAAACCGTAAAAACTCATTTCTTTTGTTTTTCAAAACTTGGTTTTCTTTTTGAAAATCCTCTTTTCTTTTACTGGAAAATCATCTAGGGATTCAATCCCAAATCCATGCTTTTTCAAAAGCCATGTTTCCTTTCTTTTCTCAAAAACATTTGGAAACACATTTCAAAACCACCTTTTCTTTCAAAACCACACCTTTGATATTCCTTTAAAACCTTTTGGAATTCATTTCCCAAAACATATCCTTTTCAATACTTGGGATTTCTTCCCAGAATCACACTTTCAAATTCACATTTCTGACCAGATCCAGCCTAAAACACAATGCCTCACGGGCTCAAAACCAAATCATAATTACAAGTTGGCAACTGGTAAAAACATCATCCTCATTTCATTTCAGGATTATAGGACTATTTCCAAACCACATTTCTTTTTCTTTATTCATTTCCACTTTTCTTTACTGTTGTTACCTTGATCAGGGGTAACTAGGCACACAAGTAGTAGGTGCGGACATCCTTCTCCTACCTTCCTACACTACCACGGTGAAATTCCCCTTGCGGGATGTCACCGCCTCAGCCAACCGGCCTCAATTTCATTTCTCATATATGCACGGGGATACGTCTCTGTCTGACGCCCCATCGGTGACCCGAACAACTAGGTCCAATGACCCAGGCTCAGCCTACACCGTCGGTGACTCGAACAACTAGGCTCAAAAACCTAGGCTCAGCCTTCACCGTCTCAAGCTCGGCAACCACATTATTAGTGTTCCATTTCAAAACTCTTTCAACTTTCCTTTCAAACCATTTTCCATTTCATTCTTTTCGTTGCAGGACTCTATTTCCTTGCAACACCTGACCCTCCACGGGGGGTCCCAACTCAAGCCATGAAAACCATGCTTAAAATCATAAATTGGGTCTCATGCCTAAAACCACACAAAATCATCATTTTCATTGATTTATGGGAATAAAACCCAAAATCATGCCCAAATCTATTTATTTGGGTTCCACCTTCCTCCATGTCATTACATGGGGAAAACATCATTAACATATATCCAACATACCATTAAAACCATTTATCCTTTATTTAAATTCACAATTTATGCATACCAAGTTCAGGGCAAAACCGGTAGACCGAATCTCCAGATCGGTATACCAAAGATCCCTGGTTCGGTATACCGAATATTTTCGGTATACCGAAAACTCCTGAATCGGTCTATCGGGTATTTTCGGTCTGTCGATATCTGGTATCTGGCTAAATCTGCTAGGATTTCGACATACCGAATTCCCCGCAGACAGGGCACACCCCTATTTCGGGCGGTGGAATTCGCCCCAAGTGGGAGTCCCGATCGGACCCCCCAAACACACATCAAAAATTTCCATAAAATCATAAGGCGTAGACCCTTGAGTCTACTTCAAAACCCCTCAAACCATTCATGATTCCATCACCACACAATTCATACGAAAATCATAAGGGAAAGGGGCTCAAGAACGGCTACTGTAGCCTTTAACCCCAAAATTTCATTTCCCCCACAAAAACCAATCCTAACCGCATGATATCTATATTCTCATGCTATATAACACATTACCATTCATTTCATGATTTTTCCACAATTTTCATGCATTTTACATCATTATCTTCCAAGGAAGCAATAACTAGAGAAGGGAGGGATCGTGTACCTCTTCGGTGGCCTACGCGACTCCAGCGAGTTAACCGCACCTCGACGTTGCCTCGGAGATGCTCCGGTGAACCTCAGCTCCTAGTGGAAGCACCCACACGCACACACTCCTCCTTGCATCTCGTGCGCCCCTGCTCTCTCTCCTCTTTCGTTCCTTTCTCGCCACGCTCTCCCTCTGCCAGCTCCTGCCTCCCTCTCTTTAACTCCGCCACCACTCGCTTGGCGTCGGCCATCCATCCTGTCGGAAGGGACGGGGAGGCACGGGCCTCCGTCGCTTGTGGCACGGGTGTGGATGAAGAGGAAGAAGAAGTCGGAAAAGGGTGGAAGGGCATGGCTTATGTGAGAAAGAAAAAAAAAGGAAGGAGAAGAAAGAAGGAGAGAAAATGAGGAGAAGACAGGCACGCAAACCAAGGCGACCGTGCATCCTCTAATTGGACTCCACATTGGTCCCAAATCACAACCAGGTGCACAGAAAACCAACTACAAGCTCACTCATCCAAAAACAACAGATTATCCATTAATAAACCATTTAAGCAATACAACAGTTAATTACATGGTTTATAATTAAAATGGATAATCAGGCCCAGATGTCACAGTGGAGCTACTGGAGGCGGTGGAGCGGCGATCCAATGCTCCTGGGAGGTCAACAGTTTGGAGTGGGAGAAATTCCAACATCTGGAGGCAAGAAAGGAAATGTGAGCTCCCCTCTCGACCTAGCTCGCTGTCGTCTCTGGCGATGTCGACTACAGGGGGTGATTGAGGCTCGAAGCGGGGCTTCAAAGCTTACGAAGGCTAAAGGAAGGAGAGAGGAAGGTTCTCCAATGCTCAAGAGAGAGCTACACCACGTGAAAAGCCTGGATGAATTCCATTGTGTATCATCTTCTCCGGTGACGGCGAGGGCTACAGTTCGCGAGCTTCTTCCAAAGGCTTCCGAGGGGGTTTCGTGGCTTCCAGAGAGGTGGAAAAGCACATGGGAGGAAGGCCTATCCACTCCACACTCCATAGGACACGAATCACTTAAAGGATTCATGCCCCCAGCTTACTCGCTGGAAAAATGGGTCTGGCGACCCACAAACCTTGAATTTCCAACCAGGGAACCCCATATCTCCATTAGAACAGCTCTAAGGAGGTTGAGGAAGGTCCCGGGGATGAAAAGCAATAGAATTGAGGCTGATCAGTGGCTTACCTGAGTTGGCAGTGGATGGGAGTTGTTTTCCGTCACAAGAGCTCGACGGAGACGGCGACTGGAGCTGGCCTGAGCTCTGAATTGCTCCTTCTCCAAGTCTCCTCAGTGATTGGATGCTCCTTTGGTTGCTCTGGTTGCTTTCATTTGGTGGTCTCTCATGGTTTTTCCTTTTTTCCAAGTTTTCTCTCCTCCTTTTCCCCTTTTTTTCCTTTTGTAAATGGGGGGTATTTATAGACTTGCATAGTTAGGTTGTTAGGGTTTTCAGTTTAGGTTGTTATATGAGTTTGTTAGAGTAGTTATGATGGAGGGTAGTTAAAATTGTTAGGGTTTTTAGTTTAGGTTGTTATATGAGTTTGTTAGAGTAATTATGATGAAGTGGAGGTTAGGTTTAATTGAATAAGAGTCAACCTGCAAGAATATGGGGTGTCTACACCTTGCCGTTTATTTAGTGAGGAAATAGCGATGACATATCCTTGCTATATCTACCCTAAAATTCCAACCTACTAGTGGCTTCCCCCTTTCTTCATCTGCCTTTTCTCTCCCTCTCGTCTCTTGCTCTCATCTCTTCCTCTCAGATCTCCATCTCACTGCGTCCCAGCTCATCGTCGCCTGCTGCTCGCCGTTGCCTACCACTCGCCGTCGCCTCCTGCTCGTTGCCACCTCCTATTCTCTCCCTCCCGTCTGTCCCTCTCACTGTATTCTCCTTGTGTAGTCGGGTTGTTTCCTCCTTCTCATCCTTCGATCGAGCACAATCGGCTTCTGCTCATCCTCCATCGTAACTTCGCTGACACAGCCTTCTCCTCATCCTTCAACGTTTATTTAAGGTTGGTCACTATTCTCTCTCTCTTTCTATCTCTATCTCTCTCTCGCTATGTATGCTCAGTTAAGCACTGATCTTGTGATCACCTCCTAGTATATGTGTAACACTCCCAAACTAGGTGCTATAGAAACTAAGCTACTATACTAGGGTTAATGCACTAATATAATAAATTTAACTACAACTACCTAGAACCTGTGTGTGCGGCTAGTGGCTCCTGTCTTCGAATACTAAACTAGACTGCAACCCAACTAAGCAACTGAAAACAAAATGAGGTAAAAACATGTAGGAGTGACTTCTAAGTCACCCAGTACGTGCCTACAAGAAAACACAACAGAAAACACTTATAACTAATTTCTAGATTTTGAAAACTTCCTTAACCTTTTTTGAAAATTTGTCTAAAAAAATTTCCAATCTAGGTTCCCACTGGAACCAAAAACTTTGAATAAATCTCTCATTAAAACTCTGGAAATTCTTTTCAGGGAAGACTTAGTAAATCATGGTCTTTTTAAAACAATTCTTTCTGTTCCAAAACTCATGTACTAACCTAATGCATTTCTAGAAAACCTCCCTGGGACTAGACTCCAGCCTAAAACCAAATCTCGAATCTGACTAAACACAATTTTTCGTTGGACTAGCCATAAAACTCTGATTTCATCTCAGCTAGAATCTGGCTAAAATCCAAAAGCCAAAACATAGCTTGATTCTAACTTAAATCTAATTTCTGAATCTCAAATCTGAAAACTCTTTTCTTTTCTGGTGCCATCTTGATTAGGGGTGATCTGGCAACAAATGGAGGGAGAGGTACTAACCCCAACCTCCTACACTTCCACGGTGAAAGTCCCCATGCTGGGCATTCCAATGTTTACCTCGGTCAATAGGCCGCACTCTTGGGCTCCTTAGGCCCTCTTGAGCCAATAGGCTTTTTCTCTATTGTTTGTGCACAGGGATGCATTTCCCAATGCCCCTTTCTATCTAGGTGTTTGAGCTTATGGTTATCTTACCTAGTTCATTCTTCACCTTCTTTGGGCACCTAGTCTTTCTAACTAGGGCCAACTTTAAAAATCTTATTTTGAAAACATGTGTCTTTTCTTTGAAATTTATTTTTTTTTAAAACTCCTTTTGTTACATATATCTTTTGTAAAGCCATTCTTTCATTCCGAGATATCTCTATAAAGCTCTGTCTAAACATCATGCTAAAATACCTTAAATAGGCATGAGAATCCATGTATAAAACATCTTTATTAGAAACTATCTTATTAGGCTTTGGGGTCTGGTTTAGCATACCGAACTAGATCAACAGATCGAAATGGGCCTAGGTGCCCAGATCGGTCGATTGAACTTTCGGATTGGTTGTTTGAATTTTCCTGGTTTGATTGACTAAATCATTTCAGTCAACTGAAATCCCCTAAAATGGAAAACTAGAACATTTCGGTCTACCGAAACAGGGTTCTGAACTGAAAACTGACAGAAAAACGACATATCAATTTTATTCGGTATACCAAATTTTCCTTTTTCAGGACACTTCTCCCTAGACCCTGCTCACTTGTTCGTCGAAAATGGGACCTCCGGCAGACCCTTTTCTGGTGAACCATAAATTTTACATAAAACATATGTTCTAGCATGCCAAGTCTACTTTCATTTGGGATAAGTTTCATAAAAAACCATAGCATATATCTTATGATACGAAAATCACAAGCTCGAAGACTCATTCAAAAACACTGTAGCGTGCTTCTAAAAAAAAATTGACATAAATTCATCACAATTCATGGAAAAATCTCCAGGATTCTATACGTTCATCATCCAACCCAAATCTATCCATTTTCATGTATTTCATACTAATTCATGGCATAATTCCAAGATGGAGGCTTAAAATATAAAAGAGGAATGAAGGAGAAAACGCATACCCAGAGACGATCTCCAGCGATCCTACCTCCTCGGTGACTTCCTTTCATCCTCTCGGTGCTCCTCCAGCTTCCAAGATCTCCAGAGGCCCACTTCCACCACTAGTGACCACCAGCTCTCTCTCCCTTTCCCTCTTTTTTTTCTTTGGTTTTCTCTTCGACGCTCTCTTTCCCTTCTCTTTCTCTCCTTCCCCCCGTTTTGCCTCCCTTCATCGCCTCCTTCCCTCTTATAGTAGTCAGCCTCCCTGTGTCGCCTTACATCGCCGACCAACTCCGGGGATCTCGACATATCAACGAAGAAGGTATGGTGGAAGGCTGCGAGTTACTGTGGCAAGCATAGTAGGAGGCGATGGAGCCTATGTGGGTTACTATGTTGAGTTGACTCAGTTGCCAACCCAACCCCACATGGTCCCACACATGCACATGTGGCACACACACGCGTGCGACACACTTGAGTCCAAATTACCACATAGTAGGGAAAATACCAGAGGTTTACTTAAAAGAGGGCTCAACACCAATATTTCATTATTAAGCTAATTACCCAGATTACATTACTTAATTATATTCATTCTGGATAATCTGGGCACAGATATTACAATACGTGTCTATATGTTCCTTGTGAACCTTGTTACTCTATTGTTATTGTTGCATTTTAGTTTTATAATATGTGAAATATTCATTAAGAGATGAATGTATGGTTTTTTAGTGAGAAATATTACTGTAACCATGCCGACGGGGGTGGCCACAAATAGGTGATATGTGTGTCCAAGAAGCGGCAAAGCCACGGCAAAAAGAAAAGGAGAAAAAAAAATGCAAAAATACAGGAGTCGTCAACTAGTCTATTATGGAAGACGAGGAAAACCATAAAACACATGAAAAATCATGCAAACAAATAAAAAGGGGCTGCACAAAACCAGAAATGCGGGTAAGGATCCCTGTTACGTGCGAGGAAGGTTTTAGGCACCCTCGCATGCTCGATGAATCGGTCTTCTAATGATTTCTCTTTTGCTTATGAAATGTCGGCTTTTCAGCCTTTTGCTGTACGCCCGAGGGCGATATGCCTTGCCATGCAAATGCTTGTAGTGTCTAAAGTATAGGTGCATGATGTGTAGGGGTGTGTCCTAATGCTCAGAAATATCGCTCGTGTGCCGGGCCAAGAAGTGATGCAAGAATATTGCATGATAAGATCAGGGATCTAATATCTTGAGTGATTTATCATCCTTGCTCACTATATGCCTAAATGCAAGCTAAAATGTAGGAAGACAGCTGAAAACAGAGGTCTGCCTTCCTAATGCATCAAGGAAGAAAATTAGATGAAAACCCAGAAGCAAATCGGGTCGAGAAAGCAAGCAAAACATATGGAAAACATGTTGTGTGCTACTGGGAACATGCCATTGCGCCTGTTTGGTGCGCCAGACTGGTGCGTTAGTCTGGAGCGCCACCTATGTGCGTCTAGGTGGGCCAATAATGTATGCAGAGGCAAAACAGAAAAGCCAAGCAAAGCAAAACCTCAGAGGGTGTACTCTGGAAAAGCATGCAACAGAAATCTATCTGGAGAAACTTGGAAGACAGGCTTTTAAAGGGTTAAAAATGCAAATGCAATGCAATGACCTTGAGCTCAAGGGCCAGACGCCTCACACAAGATCTCACCTATTTGGACTAGATGAAGAAAGCAATGATTCAGCCAAGCCTCTGGATCATGGACTGATACACATGATTCTCACAAGGGAGTAAGGTGCAATCGGTCTACCAGATTCAGCCTGGAGCTGAATAACAAAGTAGAGAAAACAAATGGAAAACAGTCTTGATCGAAAGCTGAAAACATGCAGGTGGCATCTTGGCAAACCAGAGAATCAATCAGAAAGAAACAAGCTTAAAACTCTGCAATAAAGCCATGCAAGTATGATGCTAAATGCAAGTGCTCTGATCTTTGACCAGTCTGGTGCGCCTGCTGAGTGCGCCAGACTAGTGCGTGGGTTAGGTGCGACAAGGATATGCGCCCCAGGGATTCTGGATCAGACTGTGACCTGATCCAGAACCCACCCAGTAGAGATACAAGGGGGATCTATGCAAGTTCTAATGGGTTCATGCCATGATTAAAAACTGGAAAACATGCTGCAAGTGCACAGGATCAAGAATCATATTGAAAACAAAGCATTTGGAGCCAAAACGAGGTGATGGGTTCATGCATAAAAATGTGTGAAATGCTTAAGAACAAACATGATCTGGATAAAATGAAACAGAACTTGTATAACCGATGATCAAATGTGCATGCTTCTACGTGCAAAGGTATACATGGCGCATGGCTACACATTATATGCAAGGAAACAGTAGCTCATGTAGGTTACATGCTAGAAATGCGAACATGGATTAGCATGGAGATTACTTGCATAGAACAACAAGCATGATATCACGAAAAAAAAACATCATAAACATGGAATAAAATCAATCATACATGATGTTTTTAGCATGTTTTATTCAGTTCTGCAATGCCATTAAGAAATTAAAAAGGAAATAGAATGCCTACCTAACGAAGTGTTCCTCCTTTGCGATATCAAAGATAAGAAAACCCTTGTTGCTTTGGAAGGCTTTAGGACGCAAGGGGGTGGTCCAGGGAATGAAAATAGGCTGCTGGACCGGTGGAGAAGCTCGTACAGAGGTCAGGCTTCAGGGGAGAACGTGGCTGGGCGCAAGGTTTCTGCTCAGGATTCTCAGCTCTCAGGATTTTTGGTCTCTTTTTCCTGTGTTCAAAATGGTGCCTATGGAGGTCCTTTTATAGGGATCTCTCAAGGGTGAGTTATGGGAATAAGTAGAGCCTCGCAGACGAAGAGCCTGGAATATTCCACGGCAAATTCGCTGCTGGAGGTAACAACCAAGGAAGGTGGAAAGCCAGCAGTCATAGCCTGCGCAGCGTTGTGCGCCAGGGATGTGCGCTGGCTAAGTGCGCCACCTTTGTGTGCTAGGGAAGTGCGTTAGGTTGATGTGCTAGGTTGGTGTGCTGGGTTGGTGTACGAGGTTGGTGTGCTAGCTAGGTGCTCTCCCCTATTGGCCTGGTTTTTAGATTGGGCTGCAGGCTTGCTACGGGTTTAGGGTTCAGCCATATCCAAAGCAACAATTGGAGCCTTATCAATGAATCACCTCAAAATCGGGGTGTCTACAGATGCCCCTCCCTGAGCAAGGTCAAGGGACGAAGGGAACCAAGACAGATGCTCAGGGTTGACAAGATACCCCCATTTTGAGGTTACAGAAGGATGATGTTTGCTGTAGGCGATAAGTCACTTATCCGGCGGATGCACCGAAAGTCATGACTTGTTGCCAAATGCACATGCAAATGCAAAGATGCGTGCACCTACTGGTCTAAATGCTGGGATGCAATGCTAATGCAAAATGCCAATGCAAGAGCCGATGCGAAAGCCGATGCAAATCTAATGCTAATACTGAAAACACAAACGAAAGAAGCACTAGAAAGAAAAAGTGATAAGTTGTCGGACTCATCAGTCGGATTATGAGGTTATCATCCAAAGAGACGGGATATGACAAGCTAACCAAACCTTGTCAACTCGGGCCGCCTGACAGCGTGACGGTTGTCAACCGAGTAGTTGGGGGTACCAGCCCGAGAAAAGAAAAGGGGGCATGACAAATAGAATATTTGTCAAGCAAAGCAGGGCCTGGTCCGCATGGACCAAAGGCGAACAAAGAGGCGAAAACTCAAAAGGGAAAACAGAAAGGACCTTGACCGCCCGGTCAGAGGGTCCAACAACTAGATTCCGCGCCCACGAAAATCTAGAAGAGAAAATAAAAAGGACCTTGACCGCCCGGTTAGAGGGTCAAACAACTAGATTTCGCACTCGCGAAAATCTAGAAAAGGGACCTTGACCGCCCGGTCAGAGGGTCGAACAACTAGATTCCGTGCCCACGAAAATCTAGAAAAGGGACCTTGACCGCCCGGTCAGAGGGTCGAACAACTGGATTTCCTGCCCGGGGAAATCCGAGAAAAGGACTAGAACCTTGACCATCGGGTCAAAAGGTCGAGCCACGGGATTTCCTGCCCCAGGAAATCCGAGAAAGGGGCTAGGACCTTGACCATCGGGTCAAAAGGTCGAGCCACGGGATTTCCTGCCCCAGGAAATCCGAGAAAGGGGCTAGGACC
>JAMKQA010024541.1:0-11769 GCA_024699735.1 Posidonia australis
CTGTGCATCTTCCAACCGGACTCCAAATTGGTCCCAGATTGCAACCAGATGCACAGAAAACCACCCACAACCACCCACAACCAAGAAACAACAGGTTATCCATTAATAAACCATTAAGCACAATATCACAAATAATACATAGTTTATTAAATACAAATGGATAACCGGACCCAGATGTTACACCTCACCATCTTGGTATGGCTGTGGCCTCCTCCCCTTTGGCACGACCCTGCGCTGGATCGACCCCCGGGCCGTGGGCACGATCACACTACCTTAGTGCAATACACTAGAAATTAACTGAGTATGTGTGCATCAATATCTTTGCTTGATGTCAGCTTTTTCCCTAGTATGAAATGGATACTGTGACTCGAAGTTATCTTGTCCTTTTCTTTTGTTTGGGGTAGCATTTATGTCTCGGGTCATGGTTTGTTTCTTAGTTGCATTTGGAAAGGCTTTTATCATGTAACTTATTAGGCAATGCTAGTTTTTTGTTAAACTATATTATTTACAGCTTTTATGGAGGTAAAGAAAAACTTGTTTAGTTTGTATGTTCAATAAACACTTATAAATTAATGACTATATTGCCTAAGTACACAATTGCCTACTGTCGCTGCCGTCATTTGTCGTTGCCAGTCATTGTCTACTGCTTGTCGTTGTTGTAATGTCCACACGTACGTGGGTTAGAGGAAAGCCACAACAAAGGCTCTGTGTAGGCGTGATAATCATGAATAAATAAAAGAGAACAACAATGTACTAAATATATTTATTATATTATTGAACTTTGTCCATTACATAGTTATTACATGACTTAAAAGAAAAACAACAATGCTAAAATAAAATATTCTGGGTTCCATGTGTACTTGGTTGAGTCATGCTATGTGCTATGTGCTATGTAAGACTCCATAAATGCTTCACTAGACTTCTAATTACCTGCGTTAAACAATAACGCAGTATGAGTTTAATAAAATTTAGTATGCATGTGGGATTTTAGTCTAACACAAACTTATTACAAATTATATATTTTCACTTTTATTTCCTTTCAGTCTTTTAGTAGATCCCGTGAACCACCCACCGTTGGCATAACACGGTCTTCTAATTGACATACAATCCATCCTTACTTCCGTTATTATATATTATACTTCATTCTTTGTTCATTAGTGAGGACCTTGTATACTAAACTGTGTCAGTCAGTAGATATCAGATTTGAATCTTGTGTTGTTATCATTGTCCTTAGATACGCATAAGATCCAACACTAAACCTTATCAAGCTAGTGCATCTCCCTTAGGGTCATTACTCTGAAGAATCATATGCGAAGACTTTGTTCTCTCTCTTCCATATCTTAATGTGAGAGACACTTGTACTTTTTATCTTTTCTACCTAATTAGACTGATCTTTAATTCTTTAAGAATGCAAAGGCTTGATTACAAAATTTCCCTTAGTTGTATAATAACAAAAGGTACAATGATTCTTATGTAATTTTCTTTTAAGTCTCAGTAACTACAAAATCTTAGTTATAATGCAATTGATAATTATTTTTGAAATATTACGACTCTATCTAAGACCTAAATGCAAGTAGGATAACATGACAGAAAAATATGGCGTAAGACATTTACTGTAAGGAAGACATTTAATGTAAGGACTTTCTGAAAATATGCAAAAATTCAATCAAAAACTGTTAAATACCCAGTATCCATAAATAAGCTAAAATTTCTTGGTCTTCTTCCATGTTATCTAAACAAAATCCGAAGTTTTTGGAATAATCTTCAAACCATAAGTTTTCAGGGGTCCATATGAAATTTTATCAATACATAACATCAAACATACAATTTGTGAGTCTAATTTTAAAATTTCAAAACTTAAATCATAAATTGCAAGATTTCCATCATTTTTATCCTCAAAACATGAGTATTGTAATTATCAAGAAGATTTATGGTTGTTTTAAAAAATAAAAATCATGATATCAACTTTCTTATAATAATCTAATAACTTAAGGAAGAAAATGCAAAATCTTCATCTTCTTCCTCTCAAAATCACCTACGCATGAATCCAACAAATTCTCATCTTCTTCCTCCCCAAAACTAATAGAGAATCCAACGAAAAAATCCCATCAACACATATACCTTCTTCGACGGCTATTTCTTCTTGTCGACGAGCTTCTTCGACAGCGTACAATCGGTGGGGTCGTCTCCTTCTCTAACTCTGTCAATCACAACCTTCGATAATCCCTCTCGTTCTTACATTGTTCTCACTCTCTTTCTTGTCACTTGTGATGCTACTTCTAAGAGGTTAAGTTTCTTATTTATAGGCCTCGAGACGTCCTTTCGAAATCGTTGTCTTCCCCATTCCTCGACACCAACGTCTCGGCTTCTGTTGTAGTTCAAACTCTCGTCGGCACTTCAATTGACGACTCCGTTCGCAGTCGCTGCATCGAGATTGACCATACAGTCATTGTCACTAGTTATAATTAAAATCAACTTTTACTATCTAATAACTTAAAATACACTAAAAAGTTACAACTATTTTTTTTTGGAAAAGTTCGACAAACTAACATTGTTTGGAAATACTTATTGAACAATAAGCACTTAATAAAATAAATCGATGCAAAAAAACATTTCCAAATACTAGAGATACATTTTCGTGTAGTCCAAGTGAGAAGCATTGATAAAACCTGTCCCTGGATGCACCATGGGCTATCGTCCCTTTCCCTTTTGATTTGTGGGTCGTAGTCGTTAATCTCACTGGCTTGAGCATCTGACAGAGTGCAAACATCTGCTGTAAGGTAATTCATGTTTTGAAGCACTACCAGTGGCACTGAAAACATGTTATTTTCCCCCCCTCTTCCGCAGGTTCTTGATGTCAGGATCAGTTTTCCATATGATCTGAGAAGGAAATGAAAACAACTCTTTGAAGCTATTGGCTTAATTCAAGGTTGTCGCAGGTATCAATTATATCATCAATGTAATTACGAATTGTAAAAGACTTATGCTTAGTAAATGCTTCAGACATAACACAGGCTTCCATGAGTTGACTAAGCTTGAATTAATGACAGTATCACGGTCATGAGCTAGTTTTAGAATTTGAAAATGCATTCAATTCTTGTTTGTTATTATTTCTACATTGTGATAGCATTGACTCATTAGAAACTTTAATGATAGGCATTACCGTCAGTGTTCTCCATCTGTTTTTAGTCACACTATAGTATCCATAATCTACAACAGTTTCAACATTATCCATAACTAAGTTTCCGTTTGAAATTGCTTTTAAAACTACAACATTTAATCAAAAGTTAGTTTTTATTCAGTCAATAGTTTTTAATTAGTAAAAATGCATATGTAGGTCCCTACAAGAAGTCTTCCTATAAGTATCTAATCAACAGTTGTAATTAAAATATCCCATCGCCTTCTCCTTCTTTTCCTCCTCTTCTGTCGCCTCCTCCTGTTCCTTCTCCTCAGTTGCATCTGTCATCCTCTTCCTACTCCTCACACGTTGCCATCATAGTCTTCCCGTTCCTTTCAACCACTGCCGCCTCTCTAGCGCATTCCTCTTCCTTCTTCGCCTCCTACACCTTCTCTTCATCCTCTACCACCACTTTCTCCTCCTCCTCTTCTCCCATCTCACCCTGTTGCCTCCATCCTCCTCTTTGTCGTTGTTGCTTCCTCACATACCTCTGTTGTCGCCTCCTCGCCCTCTCCATTGCTATCGCCCTTCCAACTCACTTCTCTTCCTCTTCCCCAATTAACTCCATCTGTGTGCCATTGCTATCCTCATATACCTTCATCGTCGTGTCGTCGTGTATCTCATGCCACTGCCTTGTGTTACCATAGTCTCATATGTAACCATACCGGCGACAGCCTCGTACGTGGCACGCAAGGCCAAATGCAAGACGACCAGCGAAGTCACGGCAAAATCATAAAAACAATGATAAAATATGGGAGTCGCCATCTAGTCTACTTTAAGAACGGGAGATGAGGAAATCCGTTTTAAAACATTAAAACTATGCAATAAAACCAATAGAAAAGGTCAATCATGAACCAGAAAATGGACAAGGATCCCTATTACGCACGAGGAAAGTGTTAGGCACCCTTGTGCGCCTGAGAAATTGGTCTTTCATGGGTTTGTCATTTACTTATATGAAATGCTGGCTTTTCAGTCCTTTTTTTTACACCCAAGAGTGATATGCAATGCGACGCTATATGCAAGTGGTGTCATATGCTAAACATGGGTAAAAGGACTGTGGGGTGTGTCTTAATGCTCTGAAAGATCACTCAAGTCATGGACCGAATATCGATGCAAAGATATTACACAAACATAAACATAGATCCAATAACATCGAGTGACTAACGTCCTCGCTTTGCTACACGCAAAACCTAAGCTATCATGTATAAATGAGGATGAAATTAGACTGGAGTCATCTTGATATATCTAGGAAGACACCCAAAGAAAACCAGGAGCAAAGTAAATCAAGAACCATATTAAATATCATGCCAAAAGTCACTGTTGGTGCACTGAAAACAGGCAGTAATATGTGCCACTAAAGTGAGACCCAGAAATTACAAATCAGATAATAAGCTAGACTGATGTGCAGCACAATATATAAACCTTGCTAATATGCTCAAGACTATCTGAGTATGCACTCCAGACCTCTAGAAAACCCTACCACATATGGATTCATCCCGTTTCCGTAAGTCATAATGGAAAGAGTAAAACCAAGACACCATGACATAGGTCTTGTGTTCAAGGGCAATAAGCCTCACACAAGACCACAAAAACTCCTATCCTGATAAAAGCTAATGAGTTTTAGCCATGCTACTTAGTTCTGGATCATGGACTGATGCATAAGAACTCTCTAAATAAGAGTCCAAGAAGGCAACCAGTTCACCAGACCCTAGTGGCAAGCCACAAGCACTAGATGCAAAACTAATGCAAACAATGTTATTATATGATGAAATTATGCAAGAATGAACATGATATATCAGAGATCAAACATTAGAAAGATCAAAGTCCAAAATAATCAGAAAGGCATGCAAATCATGATGCAATATAGGCTGCTTGCACCCTGTGGCCAGGATGGTGCGCCAGTTATGTGCTCCAACCTGGTGCGCCAGGTTGGTACACTCCAGATACTCTGTTACAGACTGTGGTCTGATTTCAGGGCCTGGAGCCTGGGCCAAATCCATGCAAGTAATCACATGACAGATTATTCAGATTATTATTTTAAATGTCAGGGAACATAATCATATTAAATAATCAAATCTAAAACATTCATTTCATTCTCTCTTTATCTATGCATATTCATGGGTTCACAAGGACTACAGCTACCTATGTTTTCTTTTATGATGCATGGGAGTATCCTGGTTAACTTAAATAGCATGGAAACATGATATGGAATGCAAAGGGTACATCACAGTACAAGCAATCATTATGACAACCAAACATTGAACAGAACTTCATGAAAAAAACATCATAAACTTCAACCTAACAAGAAAGTGCAAATGAACATCCATATAGCAAAAGGTGCAAGCAAATATCAACATAGCAAAGAGTGCAAGTATCATCAACATAAAACACTATACTAATTAAGTTTGTAGTATGTGCTCCATGCAAAGTGTCATGCAAAGACTACATAGAAGTGAAAAGGGACATACCTTTGATGTACTCCTAGGGTGGCTCGAGGTGTCTTCTCCTTGGTGCTTTGGACACAGCTAGGGGTGCTCAGGGATGCAAGGGAGTGCTCTGAAGGCAGGGGTGCTGGTTGCTAAGAGTGGGTGAATTGCTAAGAGAGTTAAAGTGTTGCTCATGGATGGCTTTTAAAGGAGATGAAGTTGTAAAGTCTTGGGATGCCAAAAGCCTTGGAAACCAACAGACTTACGTAGATTCGTAGAGAAATATTCGCAAGTGAAGGTTACAAGCATAGAATATGGATAGCCAGCACCCTGAAAAGTGGCTGTGCGTTAGCTTAGTGCTCCACATTGGTGCTCCAGTATAATGCTCTCCACCTAGCTGCCTGGATTATTAATCGGACCATGGGTTTGTTATAGGCTTAAGGTAACCAAGATGCTAGATAAAGTTTAAATGAGGTTAGGCTTGTCGTATCCAAAGCAACATTTTCTGGAGAGTTCGCCTACAAGCCGCTTCAAAATCGGAGTGTCTACATCATATACCTCGTGCCACCATGTACCTTTTGCTGCTGTTGTGTGTCACCATGTCGCCACCATGCCATGATTAGGGTTGTAAGAAGGTCAAGTTTCACTTACTAATTCTATTTGACCCAATCTGTTAGGAATGGATTAGGACAAAGGATTTTGTCTAACCATTCATCTGCTAAGGCGCTAACCTGTTATCTGCTTAACCATCCTCTTAGTGAGTAGGAATAAGGGTAGACAGCTTTGGGTCACCTGCTAATCCGCTATCCTGTTGAATCATGGAGCTGTATTTTATTATATTCTTGATAATGCTCTATACTTTTGAATTATGGAAGGTAATTAAGGTATTTTCTGTTTTGCTATATTTTTAGAGTATTTTAAATCTTTGAATCATCAATTATGAACAGTATTGTTAAATGATATTATATTTATGTTGTTTTTAATTTTATTATAATTCTTGGATAAACAAAATGAATCAACGATGAATGATAATGTTGTATTGTAATAAATAATAATGTTGGAATTATTCTTGTTATATATTGTTGAATCTATTATTAATCTTGAATGAACACAATTTCCTTTTTTTTTATAGGTTGTTGTCTTGTTAGCAATCAAATTTGGACTCAATTAAGGCCACAAAATAGTATAAATTGTGATCTTAAAAATAAAAAGAAAATTATCTATTTGACCTATCAACTTACACTGCTACTCATTTACCAAAAGGGTAGTGGATAGGGTAGGAGTTAAGTTTTTTTAGAGTAGATATTGATCTAATCCATCACTTGTTAAGAAAGAGTAAGGGTAAAGTTAGACCCTAAATCTGACCCGATCAGATCCACTTATGGGTCTAGCCATAACACTGTGTCGCTATCATGTTGTGCCATGTACTACAGTTGTTGGATGTATCCAACAGTTAATATTGTCTATCTATAAGAATTTGTCCTATAAGCACCTACATGAAATCCAATTCTCTTCAAACTACTATTCTCAACTTTTCAAAATTTGTAACCCAAGAACACATGGAGCACACCTTTTCCCCTCTCTACATTGGACAGAAGCTTAAGAGGATCATCATTACTCGTCTTCCTCAAGTAAATGCAATGTCTAATGGAATTCAATCCCGAATCTTTTATATGTGATAATCTTGTCAAACAAGAAGACCACTTGCTATATTTAATTAAAGTTGAATGTCTAATGGAATTCAATCCCGAATCTTTTATATGTGATAATCTTGTCAATCCAGAAGACCACTTGCTATATTTAATTAAAGTTGAAATGACCTCAGTAAAGTAATAATCCGATAATTCTTTCTTCCATTTTTATTATTTTTTGTTGGTTGAAATATAGACATTCCATTCAGAGTCAATTAACAGTAAGTGAAATGGTCTATTTATGTAAAACTATAAGTTTAATTTTTATTTTTTTATACTTTCCTTGTGGTCTCTTTTAAATCTCATAAGTATTCCTTTTAAATATGAATAAAAATATGTGAATTTTAATCCATTTGAGACTTTATTTTTAACTCTGACTCTGTTTGATAAAATTTCATTTTTTTCGACTTAAACGTAGAGAGTAACTTCTGACTAGAAGTAATATTATCTTAACTTCTATATAGAAATTACTATTTTAAAAGTTATATATTTAACAAAAAGTTGATCAAATAGACTGAACGTTGGAGTAACATATCTAACTTAAAAAAATCCACTACCATACCAGGAGAAGTAGAAAATATATGCAAAAAGAAAATATATGCATGACGATGTAAAAAAAAAAAAAAAAACATATCTAACCTAAAATAGTAATCACAAGTTAAGTACTCAGTGAACATGCACGTGTAAATGGTGGCCCTTCGATTCCCGTGCCATTGTCCCACCACCCAATTACAAGACTGGAACAGTCACGTTTGACGGTCGCGATTGTCGTAAGTCAGTGCTCAGTTAATGAGTCCATGTTACGTGTCTTTTACCAGTTCCATTGCTTTACACGCAAACCAAAGTGAAAGAAGCAAGACAGGTGTAAGTACAACTCCTTTCCTTCTCCACTGTTTTATACATCACTAGTGGTCGACACGACTAGAGCAAGAATAGAATCTCCATTACGCAGCCGTGTGGTGAGCACAGAGCCGACTGTTCTTTTGCCTTTTGCCTTTTGCTGAAAAAAAAGAGAATAGAATCCGATGGCCTCCGGCTCGGGCGTGATGGTAAAGGTGGAAGGGAAGAAGAAGAAGAAGAAGGAGAAGGAGAAGGCATCCTACGACTGGATCACCGACGTGATCAACGGTGGATCGCTGCGTCACGTGGACCTTGAAAAAGGATCCAACGGGTGGGCGTCGCCACCGGGAGACCTGTTCCTGCTCCGGAGTAGGAATTACTTCTCCAGGCAACGTCAGAAGTGTCCCTCCGGTGATTGGTTACTCCGGCCAGCCGGAGTTGATTGGCTGCGGTCGGCTGCCAGGCTCGATAACGTGCTCGGACGAGCCGATAACCGTGTCATGGCTGCGGTCCGGCGGACGCAGAGGTGGGGAAATGCTCTGAAGACCTTCCTCGTTGCCGTCAACCTCCAGGTATGCATGTGAACTACAAATGTTCTCTTGAAGCCCATTCGTGTGAACTGAATTTGGTATCGGATGATGGTGTTGAGTTTGATGCCAACTTTCATGCCCATCTTACGTCCAACTGTCGTGCTGTGATCAATCGCAGGTTCCTGGACGAGAATGCCATAGTGCAGTGTTCTACTTCGCCACCGACGAGTCCCACCAAATCCATCCGGGCTCCCTCCTCTACCGCTTCATACACGAGCGAGACGATTCCTTCAGGAACCAGAGATTTAAGATAGTGAACAGAATCGTCGACGGCCCGTGGATCGTCAGGGCGGCAGTGGGAAACCACGCCGCCTGCCTCCTGGGAAAAGCCTTGAGATGCGAGTACCACAGAGGGCCTAACTACCTCGAAATCGACGTCGACGTCGGCAGCTCCGCCATTGCCAATGCCATCCTCCACCTCGCCCTTGGGTACGTGACGTCGGTGACCATCGACATGGGCTTCCTGGTGGAGGCGCAGAGGATGGAGGAGTTGCCGGAGAGGCTGTTCGGTGCGGTTAGGATTGCACGGATGGAGATGTCGTCGGCGACGTTCGTTGATGTGGCCGGAAGGAATGCGTTTCGAGGGCCGGCGATGTCGAAGGTGGCTGACCATCGAAGTGAAGGGAATGACTCTGGCTCTGGGGATGAAGGGTAATTTTTTTTAGCAAAAAAATTTCATCCTTATGTGTGGTGTAAAATGTCCTTCCTCCCCTCCCCTTCCCTAATTTACTTTTCTGGTGAGTTGTTCACGACTAATCCAAATCTCCAAGTTTGGTGAATTGTGGATGAAATAATGATTTTACTAGTGTCGAGCAACTCAGCTGACTCTGTCTAATGAAAATCTCAATGGGAAGAAGAGTAAACAACCTAAACGAATTACCTAAACGATTTTACAATGATTCCAGTGTGTGTGTTCCGCGATGTTTCAGCTTGACACCATCAACTAAAATTGCTTCCAAGCAACTTATACATTGATTGAATTCAACAATTAATAAAAAGGCAAAGACAAACATTGCCTCAAAACATACCTACTCCAAGTACTATTCTTAATAAACTGAAGGTAAGAGAAAAACAATTACATATGCAAACAAAGCTCATGAATAACGGATCAATGACTTCAACACATAAGATCCACAGAAAGGTAATAGGCTAACAATAAATTACAGGAACATCCTAATTAGCTTACAAATTCACATCAAGTCGATCACAATAACTGACGGATATCCTGCATCTATTTTGATGATAATAAAAAAAAACAATCGTATAGAACCATGCGATGAAAATATATTTGGACTAGAACAAATAAGATGGAAAGACCAAATTTTATGAAAAGATTAGGAATGTCAAAGACCATCTTAAGAAATTTGTTCAGTGATGGAAGAAGAACAATAAGCATTAAACAGTTAAATGATATGCAAAATGGCATTCGAACTTACAAGACAGCAGATTGTACACTGGATTACATAGAATTCAAGTAACTCTACAATACATTCCACCCAAGTACAAGGGAGAGGTGTTCCTATACATGAAGGGAAAGCTAATATACATCTAATTCTGAATAACAAGGCTTCCGAGGATAATTGTACAAAACAACATCAAATCTACTACATAGTCTAAGAAAGCAACAGCTGATAGATACAAGAATTAACAATAAACAGACATTTGAGAAGCAGAACGTCCTAGGAGACTACCATTTACAGCTTTTAACTACAGCATGTTACTGAAGCTTCCCATGTGCTAGCCGACCTTAACTCATGAAAATCTTCAGACCTTTGACAGTGTGTGGCTATATTCCTAGACAAGTACAATTTTGGTTTACAAGTATTGAACTGTACATCAATCTGACTCCGACTCAGTGCCTACATAAAATGCACTGGTATAACTTCTGTGGTTGGGGAGGTAGAACCTTGTATCTTTGGGTAGGGATACATTTTATGAGAAACAATTACATACACGATGAGCATATCTCTACATTGAGCATTTAAACATTACATGGCCACATGATGCTCTTACAGTGCAAGGTTGATGCAACTGGATTGTGGATAATGAACATGTATTGGGAACAAGTACTTTATGCATCTACAGAAAAAGAGATACATATAACTAAAATTGCAACAGTCTCAGCATTCCAACTCTTTCCATATCCAGCTAAGGTTGTTTCTCAAAAACGATTGCCCCTGCCCAAATAGCAGGATGTGCAGTGAGCTGCTAGTTAAAAACATACAATTGCGATGGTGGTATGAAAGATCCAATGTAACATGCTTAATTAGCATCATATGAAAAGTACATTGTATAATCAAACATCGAGGTGTTCCTAGAAAGGTAGAAACACCTACCATTGGAGCCTCAACACTACGGCTTTGAAGCTTAGAATCTAGGAGAAATTGCTTGACAAGTAAAATTGCAATCGAATGCCTCAAAAAGGAAAAACAGCATAAAATTTATATAAAAGAGCAGAATTACCCAAGAAAGCAACCAAATAGAAACTGGTTACAGATGTAATACGATGAGCACAATTGCACTTGTAACTTTGACAATAAGGGAGATGAAACCACTATTTCATAGCAGATAACCACTATTTCAACACTACGGCTTTGAAGCTTAGAATCTAGGAGAAATTGCTTGACAAGTAAAATTGCAATCGAATGCCTCAAAAAGGAAAAACAGCATAAAATTTATATAAAAGAGCAGAATTACCCAAGAAAGCAACCAAATAGAAACTGGTTACAGATGTAATACGATGAGCACAATTGCACTTGTAACTTTGACAATAAGGGAGATGAAACCACTATTTCATAGCAGATAACCACTATTTCAACACTACGGCTTTGAAGCTTAGAATCTAGGAGAAATTGCTTGACAAGTAAAATTGCAATCGAATGCCTCAAAAAGGAAAAACAGCATAAAATTTATATAAAAGAGCAGAATTACCCAAGAAAGCAACCAAATAGAAACTGGTTACAGATGTAATACGATGAGCACAATTGCACTTGTAACTTTGACAATAAGGGAGATGAAACCACTATTTCATAGCAGATAACCAC
>JAMKQA010024542.1:0-11131 GCA_024699735.1 Posidonia australis
TTGTGACACTCATAACCAAGGATTTTATCAATATATTTAACTTCTAACATTTTTTTAAAAAAAACCATCGTGAAAATGCATTTGTTGGTACCTACGGAGGCTTCCTGTAGAACTATTAACGTCTAGTCTTTTTTTCCGAATTGGGTTTTTCTTCTTCTTGTTCTTGCCATCACTTCACCATCAGCAAATCTATGTTTTTCTCTTGCTTCTTGTATACTAGGCACCCTACGATTGTCTAATGGCGGAACGATTGGATCTTGGAGCTTCTGGAATGAACAAGTTGCAATCTTTGCATTGTAAGCAAGGCCATGCTTCAGCAAAAGCCCTTTTTAGGTTCTGGGTTTTCCCCCTTCTTTCTTATGCACAACCTTGGTAGTTGCTACGAGTTCCAGTTGGGTTGTTGTTCTCTTCAGCAGAAC
Source organism: Posidonia australis (assembly GCA_024699735.1). Lineage (NCBI taxonomy): Eukaryota > Viridiplantae > Streptophyta > Magnoliopsida > Alismatales > Posidoniaceae > Posidonia > Posidonia australis. The sequence continues at coordinate 420 of JAMKQA010024542.1, forward strand.
CATCATTTTTTGCTTCCTAGCTTTTCTTACCTGTTGTTTCATGGCGAAAAGATTGCGTCTTGGAGCTTGCTTTGTGATAAAGCTGCAATGTTTCCATTGGAAACCCCGTCTATTGTTCTACTACTCTACCGGTGATCGGAAATCAGATAGTGAGAATGAGTGGGAGAAGCTACTCAAGCCCTTTGGTCTCAAAGAACTCCGGAGGTCTCTCAACCGGATCACGCCTCACCGCCTCTGTAAGCTTCTCGAGCTCCCACTCAATGTGGAGACATCGATGGAAATTTTCAATTGGGCTGGTACCCAGAAGGGCTACTCGCACACCTTTGATGTCTACTATACAATTACTAACAAATTGGGTGAGGCTGCGGAGTTCCGAACTATAGATGTTCTCCTTCGGCAGTCGAGGGAGGATGGTGTTGTTCTAAGAGAGCCTTTGTTCATCTTGATCATGAAGTGGTATAAGAGGGCTGGTTTGCCTGGAGGCGCAACACGGATGCTCGATGAAATGACCGTGTTATTTGGCTGTGAACCGACTTCAAGGTCATACAATGTGGTTCTTGATATGTTGGTCGATGCGAATTGCTATGAGATGGTGCGCAAGCTGTTCTTTAGGATGGTTAACAAGGGAATTCATCCTACCACGTTCACTTTCTCTGTAGTCTTAAAGGCGTTGTGTGCAATGAATGAGTTGGATTCTGCATGCTCACTATTAAGAGAAATGCCGAAGCATGGGTGTGTTCCTGATGCTGTTATCTACCAAATGTTGATACATGCTCTTTGCAAGGGAAGAAGGGTAAAGGAAGCTCTAAGACTTTTGGAGGAGACATTTTTAATGGGTTGTTCTCCAGATGTCGATACATTTAATGAGGTCATTCATGGTCTCTCCAGGCTCAAACTAGTTAAAGAGGCAGTGAGGTTGGTCGACAGAATGTTGATTCGTGGGTGCTCTCCGAACTCCACAAGTTATGGGATTCTAATGCATGGACTGTGTAAGAAAGGCGAATTGAATGAAGCAAGAGTATTGTTGGATAAAGTTCCTACTCCTAATGTGGTTTTGTTCAATACTGTGATCAATGGGTATCTGACACAAGGAAAATTCAAGGAAGCCAAGGGAGTTCTTTATGATTGTATGGTACCCAGTGGCTGTGTTCCTGACATTTTCACGTATAATATTTTAATATGTGGACTCTGCAAGTGTGGGCATCTAGGCTCGGCGCTTTCGTTATTGGATGAAATGAAAACAAAAGGTTGCCCACCCAATCTCATCACATATACAACACTGATTGATGGGATGTGTAAGGGACACCGATGGGAGGAAATTGAGAAAATTTTGGAGGAAATGTCTTCTGTGGGATTTAGTCTAGAGATTGTCGGGTACAATAGTCTTATCTCTGCTTTATGCAAGGATCATAAGATCAATGAGGCCTTGGTAATCATTAGGAAGATGAAGAAAGAAGGTTGCAAACCTGATATTGTGACATTTAATTGTTTAATTTACGGTCTGTGCAACAATGACAGATTGGAGGATGCCTTCATGTTATATAAGGACTTGTTATTAGAAGGTGTTGTTGCTAATACAGTGACATTTAATACATTAATTCATTGTTTTCTGAGGAAGGGCAAATTCCAAGAAGCTTTGCAATTTGCAAATGAAATGGTGTTTCACGGTTGTTCCCTTGATTTAATAACTTACAATGGATTACTAAAAGCACTTTGCAAAACTGGTGATGTTGAAAGAGCTCTTGGGATGTACGAGGAAATGATAAGACAAGGCATCACACCAAACAATGTTTCTTACAACCTTGTTATCAATGGTTTTTGTAGAAATGGTAAAGTACAAGATGCTCTCGAACTTTTAAAAGAGATGCTTCATCGAGGCTTCACACCTGATATAGTTGCGTATAATAGTGTGATGAATGGACTCTGTAAGATGGGAAAGCTGCATAATGCCTTGAATCTCTTGGATGAGCTATGTGCAAAAAGAGTGTCTCCTGATACTATAACTTACAATACTCTCATAAGCTGGCACTGTAAGGCAGGAATGTTTGATTTTGCATTTTCACTTCTTGATAGAGCATTGAGGAGTGGAGTCATGCCCAACAGTAATACATGGTACATGCTTGTGAGCAATCATGTCAAAGAACCCGAGAATATCTAATTTATAGTATAATGTATCAAAGGTTGAAGCTGTGACTAGTCTGGTAGAATCAAGGGATTTGGCTGTCTGTTGTTAAGGTACTTCTGGTGTTTTCTTTGTTGAGTATGCATTGTGATGCTTGAGTATGATGGTAGGGAATTTAAGACAATACCTTATAAATTAACTCAACTGTCATATGAGCTATAATCTTGGTCAAGTTGATTGCTACAATTATCAAACTTAAAAACAAACACTTAAGTTCATGTGACTGAAAATCTAATGACAAATAGTAATATGATCTACATATTTAGATAATTAAATGCAATTATTCTTCAAGAGATGCATGTGTGTAAAATCAACTAGCAGAGGACCATAGGAAAAATGTTGTTGAGCAATGTGATAATTGGCCATAGATCATTAGCTCTAGATGGTATGTAGAGAAGCTTCTTCGTCAGAAAAGTGGTTAAGAGTGAGGGAAAGAAAGAGGGACTTCACAAGTTATACAATGATATCAGGGTAAACCCATTAAGAAATGCCAACAATTAGTTGAAAGACACCTACATAACATTGAAGATTGACTTTTTAGGACGATTTTTTTTTTTGACGAGGTTGGGATTGTTTCACCTAGAATTCATGTTATGATTTTTTTTTTTGAGAATTTCATGTTTTAAGTTGTAGATGAAAACGCATTATAATTAAGTCTCTGTTTCACCATATTCGGTAGATTCTGTCTAGGCTATTTGGCATTGTCACACAGGTGACGTATATGATGCATTAGCAATATGTACATACGACAATGGAATGGGAGTACAAATTTTTTTTTTCATATTTATTTTTGGCATATTATGGCCCCTTTTTTTTTTGCTGTTTTATTTCTGCCAAATATTTGCTGATTGCATTTACCATGAAATTGAAATGACAAGAAATGCCTGTCACCTATTGAATAGATGATTGTTTCTGACTATTCAATCTATTATTTTGGCTTTTTATTCTTTAGTGTTGATTTGTAATGAATTTGTATACAACTTTGGACTAAATAGCTCTATTAGTTCAGAATTTAAGACAAAAAATTTATGGGAGAGCCATCTTTTAAGTATCATGAATAAATAATTTGAAATGGTGGAAAAATCATGATTTCAATTCTTATGCATCTCCACACTTGCTGGACATAATCAGAGCAATCTTACAAGTGCTAATAATTCTGTTTCTTACAGTCTGAGTGACGGCCTGAACATATCAGACATTTCTCAATCTTGGTTGGCCAATTGGGTGCAAAACGAAATAGCAAGAGAGAAAGGAATGGTTCAAAAAAGGTTATTTTTAATTTCTTCTCTGAACTTAGCTTTCGCCTATTTAATAATTTAGGTCTCATGTTACTCTATCTTTTGAAAGCGAAAAACTACTATCTTTTTCAGATCTCTTATCTTTTCATATACCCAGTTATGAAAAATGACATTGTCTAGCATCCCACCAGATCATCGTTGACCTTGAGGTATGCTATGTTAACTTGAAAGTGTTGGTTTATCATGTGCTTGGGGTTTTGGTTGAGGTTTCGTTCTTTGGTTTCGCCGATTTCAGGTTTTGGGTTCGAAACTTCTTATTTTATATAAATGTCAATATCATGTGTGGTTGGTGCGCTTTATCCTTACAATGTCTTTTTCCAGATATTAAAGTTGGGACAATCCAGATGTTCCTAAATTTCATTATGGCCCACACTACTCTAGTTCTGGAATTGTACTTTTCTACCTTGAGTTGCCTCCCTTGGTTCAGTGAAGAGAATCGAAAGTTACAGGGCTGCCAGTTTGACCATGCCGATTATCTATTTAACAGTGTTCAAGACACATGATTAAGTGCAGCTAGTAACGGTAATAGAACTGATTCCGTTCTCCTACATGCCGGAGTTCCTTGATTTAATCTTGTTCTGGGGGGAAAGCAGTCAAGGGAGCATTTCAGGCTGATGATGTTATTCATGTTCATGATGTTGTATTACCACCTTGGTCCAAAGGTAGTGTCAAGAATCTTTAAAGAAGCACTGGTAAGTGCTTGAATGTGATTGTGTTTCTGAAAATATGCGTAATTGGATAGACCTGATATCTGGTTACAAACAAAGGGGAAGGGTTAATGATGCCATTTTTTGTCAGTACGATTGTATGTGTTTGTTCAACCATCATCTATTCCACTATGGCCAGTGCATTCATTGGCCTTGTATATAGAGTATTAGATTTTCTTCTTTTTTTGAAGAAGAGAGTATAAGATTGTCGGTGTGCTTTCTACTGATTTCTCATTATGTCCACTATGGTTGTTATCATTGTAGTATAAGACAAGTATTACTAAAAGGAATTTTTGACTGTAGTGGAATAGAAGAAATGGGAAGGTCTTCTAAATTGAATTAGTCATCATATCACAAGTGTGTACGTCTTCTGTATGTCAGAAACTAAATTTCACTCCCAAGGGCAAGAGATGTTTATTGGTTCTGTAGAGCATCTTTTGTGCAATTTTCCAAACAGGCATCCAGGCTTCTCAGTGTGTGCTTTAATTGTGCAGCATTTTCATGCAAACAAAAAAGTGTAGACAGTCTTGAAGAAGTAACAAAGCAACTAGATGTACTGTTAGCTCATCTCCTTTTCATGTGAACTTATTAAAATCCTGTAAATCATTGTGGGTAAGTTTTGACCATAAACTGATATTGAGAGTCTTTTTGCTGGTATCAATATTTTCTCAACACTTTCTGAAATTTTGCAGGTTGGTGAAGAAGCTGTAAGCCCCTGTTTGGATTGAGATCAAATTTTGGAGGATAGCTAATCCCATTTTGGGAGTCAATCTGCTTTTATCTTAATTTTTATTTGGCTTCACTAACAACATTTTAGGGTTAACCACACAAAAAACATATTGTTTTCTTGTTTGTTCAAACAAGTTAGACAGCCTTACATGCTTATAGCAACTGGATCTGGAGATTGTACTGTGTTCTTATGGGATCTGAATGTTTTGGCATTTGTGAAACAGCTACTGGAGCTTCCAGCACCTAAATGATCCATGTGACTTATTTGACAGCAGAGATTGTTACTGCTGCTGGAATTTTTCTTGCAGTACGGATTGCTAACAGAAACTGCATTTTTTGTCATGAACACCCCACAACTCCCCTCAGGTTCAGTCCTTTCAGAGACAAGCAAAGTGTATACTGATTGGCCAGACCAAACTGTATGACATGTCATCAGAGTGGAGCTGTCATGGTTGGCATGGTTTGCTGTTTTGTGGATGATTCAACCAGCAGAAGCAAAACATCTGCCAACTGTGTGGCAGGCTGTGGTTTGGGTCATAAAGCATCCAGTTACGGCACCCCCCATCTTACAAGCAACTGGAACTCTGCAGGGCACTTGCTATCTTGGATACTGTCTGATGAGCTTGAAAGCTTCAATAAAGAAGATGTGCCTCTCCATTTGATGCTCACTATTTTCCTGTTTTATGCCTCAACTACAAGCTTCCCCTTTTGGTTTATGGGTGACACAATTTGATATTTAAGATATTCACACATGCATACTCCTGTCTGGCCTTAAGTATTACCATTTTGACAAGGGATGATTCTTTTCAACAAAAAAGGGGAAAATGGCTCAGATGGTTTGATGAAAAAGGACGTCAAATGCTGCACTTCCAGAATGCTATACAGTTCGATTCGAGTAATGGTACGCTTGGCTGCTCATTTTTGGTGTATATTGGGAGGGAGGTTTTTGTTCCCCATGTCGCCAATTATACACTTCATGTTGTGTAAATAGCCGGGAAGTGTGATTATTTACAATTATGTAGACTCAGGGTTTTCTTGCCGTGATCTGGGGCAGGAGAAATTGAAGGAACCCTGGTTAGGTGTCTTGGTTTAGCAGGGGGAAGGAGGTTTTGTATTGTTAACAGTCTTGTACATTTGCTTTTGCTCTTATGAGCATACCTTCTATGGGTGTGATTTGGCACCCGTACAGGTTCTTTTCTGGTGGAAATTGGCTGCCATCCTGTAAGATTTTCTTTCTTCTTCCTACGCATCTCCTTTTCTGCTGAAATGATCTTATATTACGTGGTTTAAGTGATTATGAGGATGGATTTAAACATACAAAATAAAGGCAAAAATGAAGTCATGACGTCTACTTCATAATGATCTTAGCTAAACAATCTTTTGGAAGTATCTGAGTAACTTATCCTGTTTTTTTGTTTTATAACTCATATTTCTATCTAGGATGGCTTCCCAAAATGTTTAAAATCATCATTCCTTCATGAAATTGAAAATAATTGAGATTTTATAAGAATCTAATTTTCTGGATTTCTTTTCCTATTCCTACAAAAGGAGGGTTCTGAATATTGCTAGGAGGAGGAGTGTCCTCGTTTCATCCGAGGGTATAGAGTGTTTTGGGTGAGGAATGATTTAAGCACCTCTTTTGTCTCAATAATCAATATCCATGGAATCGTTGCTATTTACATCAGGTAATCGATCATGGACACTTGTCGACCCCTAAAATAAACGTATTCTTTCATTCCGAACACAATAATATCTATTCTCATGTTCCTCTTTCTTGTTTTCATTCCTTAGGAAGACCAACTTAGGATATGTTTAGTAGAGTTTTTAGATAACTTTTGAGTATATAGTTTCTCTTCAGAAGTTATAATGGTCTAACAGTTCTACCAAATACTACTAGTTTCTTAGAAGTATGTAGCTTTTGAATAGTAATTCCTTTGCATTTTTAGAAGTTAGGTTTTGACAACTTCTAACAAGAAGTAAGATTCTACACTTAGATTCAAAAACTGAAACTCTATCAAACATACCCTTAGTAGATTTGTGGCATATCTCATGAGTAAACAACTCGTATCTCATGAATAATCAATTATTGTAGAGCAATTGACCTTATGAAAATAGAACCTGTGGCTCTAGTTCGAACTTGGAACATGAGATTTGTAGTAGATAAGGGAACTATTCAACATCGACATATTACTTCTCTGAAAACAAATCCAACCCAAAAGTCTTATCTACGAGGGGTTTGTGTACTTGAAAATGAAAGAAAATAAAAGAAAAAGAAATTATTTTCCTTTACATCAAAAAATGTGTTAAAAATCATAGTATTTGTGTACATTTTCTGTTAAAAAATAAATTCCTTTGGTTTCCAACGTAAATTTAAAATGTTTCCTTCCTTTTTTCACCCATAAAGGTGGAACTTGAAAGAAAAATAATTTTCGCTGCTTTTCTACATGAATACAAATACTTTTGTTGGAGTCGAATGAAAAATAAAATCCTTTTTTTTTCCTTTTGACTCTATATTTTCCTTTCCTCAATACAAACAAGTCCCTAGAGTTTCAAGAAATGTAGTCAAATAGTTATTACAAGGAACTGCAAGAAGTGGTCAAATACTTTCAAAAAATAATAGTATACATTGGAGAAACCTTTTTGTGGTTGTACAGAAGAAGGAGTTCAACATAGACACCATGTTAGGAAAAAAAGAAGGTTACTTCTGAGGAAATTATGAGATTACAGGATTTCAAACTTGGATCCTCTTCACGATTGCTGTAACAGTGAACTTCAGTATCATTCACAGAAAAAAGTTGCAAGCAAAACAAACAACACGTCAAAGAAAACAGTAGTGAACATATAGAATGGTTGTTTGACCATCTAGAGAATTCAACATTGTTGTCTTATTGGGAGTATTGGCGAGTTACGTATGTATTGTTATGCATGCCCTCTTCACCTGGTCTCATAATTCGATCAAGCATTCGTTCAACCACTTATGTATTGTTAGGCACAACACCAGTCAGTAAGTAAAATATAAACAAAATCCAATATGTTTCGATTCATGTTTGAAGAATACAACATTACAAAAATATCAAATACAACATAAGCAATAATTAGGCACAAACATATTTTAGAAAATGAGAAATGATTAGGATAATGAGTTGAATGATAACAATCTGCACTTTAAACTTTTCATGAAAAATATTAAAGCATGTCTCCCCAACACTTATACAAGTCAGCGTAGGAGTTGAACAGTAATATTGTGTTACGTCTGTGGACTCTGAATTATTACGTACGTAGGACCTCTTGGCTTGAGCGGATCTCTAAAGTCCGAGTTGGAGGTGTCCTGGACGGTCCGAGACTCCGAGTATAATTGAAATCGGATCACGGATATAAACATAATTAGAACCAGTTGTGAAAGATTTAAAATTCTTCAACATGTATACAAGAAAGAATATTGACGCTATTTATAAGATGATTTACATCTACTTGTGGTCGTTACAACAGATTGTAGATATAAAAGTATGAATTAAAAATACATTATTCATGGAGATTAAGGTAGCGTTTGATACTCTAGACATCCTGATTCTGAAGTCACTTGGCAACAGGCTCCTCCGGATGATGTTCTGGTTGCGACCACCAAAATCCTGACCCACTTAAGCCCACATAAGCTCGTTTAGGCCCACACTAGTCTACTCTGACCTAATTAAAATTAAAACCAAACAAAACACATTTAAAATCCACTTAATCAAATAAAATCCAATTAATAAAACAAAAACTCTAATTCAAGTCAAAATCAAATTTAAATCCACTTAAAATCCAATTAATAAAACAAAAATCCTAATTCAAGTCAAAATCAAATTTAAATCCATTTAAAATCTAATTAATCAAACAAAAACCTTAATTCAAGTCAAAGTCAAATAAAATCCACCTAAAATCCAATTAATCAAACAAAAACCTTAATTAAATCCAAAACCCTAATTAAAACAATCAAAATCCTAATTGATCTCAAAATCCTAAATTAAAATAATCAAAATCCTAATTAAAATAATCAAAAACCCTAATTAAAAGTCAAAATTAACTAAAATCCATTTAACCAACACTACAAGAAAACAATTGTAGTGTGATCACCTTGAGCTTACACGTTGAAATGAAGAGGTTTTTAGTGAGAAAGGCTCAGAAAACCACCCAGGCCTCAAGAAAATCAATAATGCAAACAACTTAGGTCAGCAGAATCATGAAAAACATTGTGGAAATCAAAATGGGAAAAATTACGGAGAAGTCCATGTAAAACAGGCAAACTTGGATGTGTAAAGTAATCCAGATAAAATGACGATGTTTTTGCAAAGAGTGACTCAGAAAATCATACTAGTGTCAAAGGGATCAAAAATACAACAAACCCAAATTATTAGAAGCTCAGAAAACATCATGGAGATCTGAATGGGAAAATTGCAAAGATACCCCCATAAAATATACAAACAACGACATGAAAGGAAAATCACATAAAATGACGATGTTTTTGGACCGATTGCTCAAGAAAACCATACTGATGTTAAAAAGATAAAAAGTTAGAACAACCCAAGTTCTCAAAATCATAAAAAAGGTTGTGAAAATCAAAAGGAGAAAATAGTCCTTAAATGGGCCAATGTAGGCCTTTCGGTTAGTTTGTGTACGCCCTCGGGTGATGAAATCCAAATCAAATAAAAAAGTCCGAAATGTAGGATTAAAGCAAATCAAATCGAATATCGAATGAGAAATTCTGAAAGCAAAGTGAAGAAGGAAATCCCCGAAAGAAAGGTATGAGATGCGAACTCGCTAAAAGGAAGGATGAATGCGTAATTGTGATGAAAACTATATGAAATGGATGAATAAGAGCCTAAATGCGTAAAAAGTACTAAAGGATGACTCGGACAAGGATTACGTAAGGCTGAGTGCGAAAACTAAAATGCATGCGCATGGATTAGAGACACAGGGGCAATTTGGTCATTTTTAGGGCTAAATGTGATAAATGCAAGTATGAGTATGATGCATGATCTAAGTTATGTCAAAATGTGTATCAAATGTCTTGAAGAGGTTATTTGTGAGAAAGATGTGAAAAAGATAAGATCTTAAAAACCATGAAATGATGTAAATACAGTAAAGGACAAACATGAGAACTGAAATGCAAAATTCACAAAAAGTTGACACTTTAGATCAAAAATGTATTCATGACTTCTATTCTAACATGCAGATGATGGATCAAATGTGAATGTGGCACTAGGGTGTGTGAAGAATTGCACTTGGGTAATTTCCTGAAAACTCAGGATCTAAAGTGCAAAATTCACACATAATTGCAAATGAGATCAGCATATGAAGCTAAGGGTCAATTAATAGTGAAAAACATGATTTTTAAATGGAATCCACGATTAAATGCAAAATGTGAGATGCAATGAGTGAAAGATATCAGAAATATGCATGCAAACATTTAAAACCCTAAATGATGGACTTAAAACTAACTTAAGGGTCTAAATGCAAATTTCCTATGTTCAAGGATTGTTTATTAGGAATTCAGGGACTTATGTGTAAAATTTTAGGGTCTGAATGTGATAAAAATTAGGTTTTTATACTAGTCAGTGTAATTATAAGGTTTCCTAAGGTCCAGGATGCAAAATACACTAAGAAAACTCGTTTCTAAAAGTTCTAGGGGCTCATAGCAAAATATCAGGACTTAAATGCGAAGAAAATATGAAAACAGGGACCTAGGTGTAATAAAAACATGTATGAATGCATTAAGAATAAAAAATTAAATTATGCAGGGAGTAGATGCAAATCTCA
>JAMKQA010024543.1:0-13952 GCA_024699735.1 Posidonia australis
TCTACTCCGGGTTCACACACTAGGGTGAATAGGTCTCCGACTCAAGGTTAGAAATAATAAGGTCCCCGTTCTAAATCCCAGCCAAAGCATAGGTAGTGAACGAGTGGTGCTTTCGGAGCCTTGACCTCTGCCAAAGTAGTAGCCTGTGCCGCTTTATTAACACCAACACGACCCTAGTTAAGGGGGAACAAGCCCGATTTTCCATCCTATGCCAAAGGCATTAGGATGAACCACCGAAACATGTCCTTCGCAGAATATATAGGTAAGCCTAGAGAGGAGAGGATGCATGCCCTATATGATGTATGCAAAGTATGCTTTAAGTTTTTTACTTGCAAGCTTATTAAACCATGGGGGGAAGATTTGCAATTTATCCCTAGTTTTGCCTTAAGATTTGATTTTGGTTGTTATGTTTTCATTAACCAAAAGGGGAAGCAAGCACGTCTCTAATCTCCTAGGCATGGCATATACAAGAAGGGAAATAAACACGCAAGTAGACATGAATAAACAAATGAAAACATGTGAGATAATATGCGCAATAGTGGTGGCATGGCAAATGTGTGAAAGGAAAGAACAATATAGAAAAGGTAATGCATGCAAAAGACACCACTTGAGAAAAAGAATACCAAAGTATGACATAGAAAAGGCAAGCAAGAAAGCTGAAGCAAGAGAGAAACCAAAACTAAGCCGGGATCTGGTTATCCCCAGCGGAGTCGCTAGTTCCTGTAACCATGCCGTCGAGGGTGGCAACAAATATATGTGCCAAAGTCGACAAAGCCACGACAAAAAATAAAATAATGCAAAAATGCAGGAATCACCACCTAGTCTATTCAAATGGAAGACGAGGAAAACCATATAACATGAAAATCATGGAAAACAATAAAAGAAAAGTCTTCGTAAACCAGAAATGCAGGTAAGGATCCCTATTACGTACGAGGAAGGTGTTAGGCACCCTCCTACGCCCGATAAATCGGTCTTCTATTGGTTTCTCTTTTGCTAATGAAATGTCGACTTTACAGCCTTTGCTTTATGTCGAGGGCGATATGCCATGCCATGCTAATGAGTGTGTTGTCTGAAATATGGGTGCATGATGTGTAGAGGTGTGTTCTAGTGCTCAGAAACATCGCTTGTATGTCGGGCCAAGTGTTGATGCAATAATATTGCAAAATAAGAACAAAGATCTAATATCTCGAGCGATTTATCATCCTTTCTTTACTATATGCCTAATGCAATCTAAGAATGCGGAAAATTGCTAAAAACAAAGGTGTGCCTTCCTAATGCATCAAGGAAGAAAACCAAAGGAAAACCTAGAAGCAAATCGGGTCGAGAAAGCAAGTAAAAACATGTGAAAGCATGCTGTGTGCTACAGAAAATAGGCCAATGAGCCAGTCTGGTGCGCCACCTATGTGCGTCTAGGTGGGCCAGGAGAATGTGCTGAGGGAAAATAGAAAGCCACAGAAAACCAAAACATCAGAGGATGCACTCTGGAAAAGTACGCAGTAGAATCATTCTGCAAAACTCAGAAATCATGCCTCAAAAGTGCAAGAAATGCAAATGCAATGACCTTGAGCTCAAGGGCTGGTAGCCTCACACAAGATCTCACCTATTTAAACTAAATGAAGGATACAGGATCCAATCAGGCCACTGGATCATGGGGCAATGCACATGGTTCTCCACAAAGGAGTAAGGTGCAATCGACCTACCAGATTCAACCTAGAATTGAATATTAAAATCGAGAAAATAGATGGAAAACAATCTGATCAAAACTGAAAATATGCAGGTGACATCTTGGTACATCAGAGAATCAGTCATAAAAAAACAAGCTCAAAACCCTGCGATAAAATCATGCAAACAATGATGTAATGCGAGTGTTCCATTCTCTGACCAGTCTGGCGCGCCTGCTCGGTGCGCCAGCGTGGTGCGCCCCAGGGGAGTCTGGATCAGACTGCAATCTGATCCACAATCCACCCTAGCAGAGATATATGGTGATTCATGCTAATACAGATGGGTTCATGCCATTATTAAGAACTAAAAATATGATGAGAATGCACATGATCGAGAATCATCATGAATCATGTATTCAAAACCAAAATAAGTTGATGGGTTCATGCATGAAAACATGTAAAATGCCAAAGAATAAACATGATTTGGATAACACCAATTAGAACATATGTAAATGATGATCATGAGCATATTTCTATGTGCAAGAACATAAAGGTGCGTGGCAAATTGCTATGTGCAAGGAAATGATAAAAGAAGATAACTCATGCAGATCTTACACTAGAAACAAATGTATAGATTAGCATGGAGATTATTTTTCATAGAGAGGAAGCATGTTTATCATAAAACTTTACAAAAACATGGAATAAATCAGTCCATATGTAAGATTTCAAGCATGCTTTATCATGTTTCTGGAATGAGATTTAAATGAGAAAGAGGAGGTAGAAAGCCTACCTCTCAAGATGTTCCTTCTTGAAATATCAGAGATAAAGAGATCCTTGTTGCTTTGGAAGGACCAAGGAGGCTTTAGGATGCAAGGGAGTGCTCCATAAAACGAAAATAAGCTGCTGGAAAGAAGGAGAAACTCGTGCAGGATGCTGGCTCAGAGCAGAATTACTGAATTCAGGATTTCTAACCTCCTCTAATGGTTGCCTATGGGTGTCCTTATATAGGATTTTCTCATGGGTAACTCATGGGAATGTAGAGAGCCTCGCAGACGAAAAGCTTGGAAGATTCCATGGCATATTCATTGCTAGAGGTAACAGCCATGGGAGGTGGAAAGCCAACAGCCCACAGCCTGCGAAGTGGTGTGCGCCTGGGATGTGCGCCTGCTATGTGCGCCACCTATGTGTGCTAGGGAGGTGTGCTAGCTAGGTTTGCTAGGGAAGTGTGCTAGCTAAGTGTGCCAGGTAAGTGTGCTAGCTAAGTGCTCTCCCCTACTTGTCTGGTTTTCTAATTGGGCTGCAGGCTTGCTACGGGTTTGGGGTTGGTTCAAGGATCAGTCACATCCAAAGCAACATCTGGAATCCTATCAATGAGTCACCTCAAAATCGGGGTGTCTACAATGGGCATAAAAGAAAAATAAGAAAGAAGGTGAAGATATAAGTCAGCCTAAGAGTGAGGCGTGGGATGTAGCTCTACGCCCATCATACCATGGAGAGGAGCTGGAGCATGGACCTAGAAGCCCACCTCTGAAGGGACTAGCCACCCCTCCTACAGCAAAAGCCTCCAACCTAGACCAAGCACCTATTTTCCTCCAAGCCAGGGATAGAACGAACCCGTGCGTTTATGAGGGAGCAAAAAGAATCAAGGATCTCAAAAAAGCAAGTGTAGGACCCTAAAGAGTTTGGCATGGAGCCTGATCCATCATACCACCCAACACAGCAAATTTGAGTACCACCACTCACCCATCGAGAGCCACCCACAGCTTGTGAGTCTTGGTAGGGTCCATTGAGTTGAGGGCATCCTCCTCCTTCTGTAGGCATATAGCTTTCCAACGTGACTGAGGGAAACAAATAAACAAACAAACAAAAAAGGAAGGAAAAAAACAAAAGAAATCAAAATCAGACATAAAAATTACATCTAGTCAATAAAGCATATTTACTTGCTAAACAATAGAAATCATCCATGATCTATCAGTATGCTTTCATGCAATAATCAAATGCATTCCTTGCTTGTCCAAACCTCTATGCTTGCCAATTGCATTGCGTTGTAGGTTTTCACTAAACCTCTTCAACCAAGGTTATTCTAGTTGTTTCCTAGTCAAGGCATGCACACAACCATTTAACACAATGCACCCAACCTCCCAAGCTTAATTTGAAGCTATAGTTGAATATGCATGCCTTTAGAGACTCTAGCAAGCAAGCGTCATTTCTCACCTCAGCCAATATAAGCATTAATAACTTGGACAGTCTAGAGTGCCCTACAATTGTATCCTGATCCCCCATTTCCTTTTCTTTCTTTTCATCTCTTTCTGCTCTCACCCGTTCCTCTCTACCTACCGTGTTGGATGGTCTATGATGACCTGCATGTCTTCTTCTTGATATTTCTTGTCAAAGCATCTCATGTTTGCTCTGAGACAACTACACACATTCGAGTGGTATTAGGCATCTCTTGCGGCAGCTCAGCCTGATACCAGGGGCATCTAATTTTGCCTTGGTATCTCTCGATTCATCCATTGCTTCCATCTAGCATTGTCCTTTTCTTGATACTAGGGGCATTTTGGTTGCCCTTCGTATCGTTCCCCTCCACATTTTTGGCTGGTAACCCTAACTACTCAGTCGACATCTGTCAATTGTTAGTGCTTTCTACTTGGCAAGTCTTATCTTGTCATGCTCTGCTATAATCATCACCCTCTCGATACCAAGTGCATTATGGCTGCCTTGTGGTGTCAACTCGCCTGCATCTAGGCTGGCACCCCTAAATGCCATGGGATTGTCTTCAGGCCTCTACCACCCTTTCGGGCGTGGTACTCCCATTTGCTCTTTGCATTTGTTGATAGGTCTATGGATCTGTCACTACCGCCTCTTGATTGGTAGGCTCGCTGGCCTATCATCACTTTCTTGCTTCATCTTCCGACAGGTAGGTTTCAGACTTGCCATGTCCTTCCTCGTGCTGATAGCCCTAACTATCCAGTCATGCCCCTTTTGTCGGTTGGTGGGCCCATCAGCCTTGTCTGATACCCCTCCTTGTGCAAGTTTCATGGTCTGCCATGCCTTTTCTAGGTTGGTTAGCCCTTAACTTATCACTCAGCACTGCATTAGCTCATCATCACATCTCATTACATTCCATTGTATCCGACTGCATATCACTACATGCCCATACATAAGCGTAGCCTATTGCATCCCATTACACCTCACTGCATACCATTGCATGTTATTATATAGGCATTGTATTTTGTCACTTCGCATTGCACCAACCTTGCATTGACACCCACATAGCATCATAGCATTATGCCCCAGCTTTGCATTGTTGCATCTGACACTGCATGCTCAGTGTGCCACCCATAGCATTGCATGCCAGTGACTTGACCTCAACACTACTTGCTTGGCATGGTATGCACCGCATTGTGCACCCGACACTGCATGCATTGACCACCATACTGCGTTACCCGCATCATTATCTCGTTGGCATCACATGCTCGACTTGCCTCCCGTAGCATTGAGTGCTAGTGATTCTTCCTCGACACTACTTGCTCAGTGCGGTATCCTTGGCATTGTGTGCCCAACTCCGCACAATCATTATCCACATTGCACGCACTACATTCGCATGGCCTTCACACTGCATGTTCAGTATTTGCATTAACATGGCATCGAGTTGCCCATTACCCCACGGGAGCTCAACACACACTAGCATTAGCATTCAACATGCACCCTTAGGAACTGCATTCGCATGGCATTGCCTTTTGCATTTTATCATGTTTTTTGCATCCCTATTTTAAGCATGGTTTTTCGTGCTTGCACTCACATTTTAGCATTGTGTTTGCATTAACATTTGTGTTTGTTTTAGCATTGTTTTTTGCATTTGCACTGCATTGCGGCAACAAGTCATCACTTTTGGTGTATTCTGCGAAATAAGTGGCTCATGCCAACAACAAACACCACCTCCTAGCTGGCACCAATTGGTGTGTCTTTTGTCAACCCTGAGCATCAATCTCGTTTCCATCCATCCCTTGACCTTGCTCAGAGAGGGACATCTGTAGACATACCAATTTAGTAGTCACTTGCAGAAGGACCTCTCCGGTAGAGTTTGCTCCAGTGGCGACAAGGCGTATCCTAATACCAAAGTCCATTACACCCTCCAAGCTTGCCCAACCTTAACCAATCCACCAAAATTAGCCCACAATCCCAGAAACTAGCCCAGTAGTAGGCCAAGCACACTAGATAGGTGCATCGATTGGGCACACAATCCAAGTGCACCTTCAAGGCACACTTGGGTGGCGCACAATGGTGGCGCACCACCCTTGTTCCAGCGAGCCCAGTAGTCGTGCTGCCATTACACTCTTGTGTCGTCCGGCCTCCCCAACACTCGAGCTCCCTGATGTTTGGTCTCCTAGCCTTATTAGCCTCTCTCTTGTGTGGCGTGGAAGGGGGATCGGCCATTTTCCACCACTAAGAGCACTTGTTTGTTTCACCGATAGAGCCTACCCTCTCGTCGTGACACCACCCATTCCAACCATCCCAGTCCACAACCACCACACATCCAAGCATCCACAACACCCCTAAAGCCCTCCTTTATCCGCTTTTATCGCCACCAAGCACTGTTAGACCGACATGACCTGAGCGCTAGTAGGACAACCCACAAATGCATACAGGTCAGCTCTCTTCTCTGCCATGCAAACTAGAGCTTAATTTTCCTACTTATTTTTCATTGTGGTGCTGTCTTTTTGTGCATGTTTATCTATGGTTATGTATTTGTTTGATCCATCTTTGTTTACCATCATGCATTGCATATTTCCATTGCCAATGATGGGTTCACACACAACCTGAGTTCGGCCAACGGCTTGAGCAAATGGCGAGCCCACTCTGGTCTCCCTCCTTCTCCCCTTCACACCATTGAGCAAAGCTAGGAGGCTACTCGCCGTTTGCTGCCACAACTGTGGCTAGCTGAACACATGTGAACTCCGACGAGGTTCAGTGAGGTCGAGAAGGAGACATCACAGTGCCTCATTGCATTTGCACAACACCCTCATCTTTCCTCCAACTCCCCCATCCTTTAGAAACATCGGAGAGCCTCCTCGATGCTCGCTGTAGGAGTTCACGGTCATGGACGGCTGGTGTAACTTCCAATATTTGTACTAGATCCAATGTACTTGATAATGACTATTAATGATTTTGCTATGGAATTTGATTCCATTGTGATATGGGAATGTGTGCTTGTGTTTGAGTGGTGTTTGTGAATGATTTGTGTGGTTGGAGCTCTTGTTTTTTCTCTAGTCCCCTGAAATAAGGGTCAAGTGAATATAGTAGGTGAGAATTTGTGGCGTGAATTTGTGGCAAGAATTGGTGGTGAGAATTTGTGGTGAGAATTGGAGGCAAGAATTAGCGGTGAGAATTGTTGACAAGCAGCCTGAATAGTGACATGTCAAAAATGCAGTAATCGCCACCAGCCACCCATGCGTCGTCTTCTCTGTTGCCATCTGCCTGCAACGCTTAGCCGAGTCAGCAACTGACCTAGTGGGTTTTTAGGGAGCTGTGTGGGTGTTTAAAAACACCCCGTTTGCCTCCTTGCATGAGAGGCACAGAGAGAGAATGGGAGGGAGAAAACGAGAGAGAGAGAGAGAGAGAAAGAGAGAGAGACTGTGAGGGAGGAAGGAGGGATTTTGATGGATTTCCCCACCATCGTTGGAGTTCGCTGTCACCACCTCCACCAATCAAGAGTGGAGGCCCGAGTCGTTTGTGAGGTGCAGACATTGGGGAGACCTACCGGAGGTTGCTAGAAAGCTCACTAGAGAAGAGAAACGCTAGTGAACTCCAACCGGTATGCTTCCCCTCTTGTTTTCCTCCCTAAGAATGCCATGAAATGATAAGAATAATGTGGAGAGCATGCCTAGGTCCGATTATATGCTTGGATAATGGCTTTGCATGATTATTTGGCGATTTATGGGAGTTAATTGTGATTCTCATGATTTATTGCAAATAACATGATTTATGAGTATATGACGTTAATCCATGAGGGAAATATGTTATGGATGTCTTATGACATATGTTTTCATGTTTTGGATGATCCTTTGGGGTTTCTATGAATTATTGTGGATTTTTGGTGATTTTTCTAAGTTTCAGTAAATGGGCTCTATTGTCTGAGTTTTCTGAACTTTCTGTATAAGGGTCAGGCGAGTATTACTAGCAGTTTTCCCTAGCAGTAATCGCTAGTGGATCTATCTAGCAAATTTTGCTAGTGGATCTAGGTGGCATGTTTTACTTGCAGAAATGGCCAACGAATCTAGCCTGGTCAGTGACTCAAGCCTTGTTTTCAGTAGTTATGTTTTGATATAAAATGTGAATAAATCCTATTAATGCATGTGGACCTATAAATGATTAAATACTTGTGACAATGGTTATTAAGAACCATGGCTATGTAAATAAAATGTGGAATAAAAGTGTGGTAATGATGATTTCCTAAAGATAAATAAGGAAATGCTTGAAACATGATTATGAGCCCATAAATGATCAGATAAAGAGAAAATGGGTTTTTGATAAGTAATAAAGAGTTTTATTGAGAATCAGTTTTAAAGAGGCTTTTTAAAGAAATGCATCTGTTTTGAAAGAGATTGTCAAGTTTTGTAGGAACCACAAAGAGGCCGATTAGTTGTACCGACAAGGGGTAGTGAGACCTCTGAGTAGTTAGGGACGGGTCGTAGGTTGCCAAGTTGGTCGGAGGAGTGAGTCTCGTGACTATGTGTTGATGTAGTACTGTAGGGCCTGGGAAATGATAAACCCAGACTTCCCTCAGTGTTGGTATTGGTTGGGCCTAGGGTTGGAGTCCTTAGGTACTTGGACACCCATGGGCATCATGAGGATGCTCTCCATACTTGTACCAGAGAGGTACCTTACTTTAAGGTTACAATCAGGGCGGTTGAACTCCTACATAGGAAGGTTCACTGCGACACTGCAGTGGGGACGGGAATGGATCCTCGCCAACTACTTGTGGCCAGGATGATACGACCAATTTTGCTAAGACTATGTGGTTTGAGCTGGGATCAAGTTATTTTTGACTTGTGATTTTGAGCTCAATTCTAGCTGAGTTGAGATTTGAATTTTGAGTTAGTTTCCAGCCATGGTTTTGTTGTGACTTGAATTTTGAGTTAGTTTCCAGCCATCATTTTGGCTAGACTCTAGTCAAGAAATTTACCTCCTGAGAATGAATTAGAAGGATTTGCAATGATACATAGAATTTCAAATAAAAGAAAGAAAAAAACGTTTTAAAAAGGGCATGATTTGTAATTGGATTTCCGAATATTTTCGTAGTTGGCTTTTCAATTTATATCTCTTATAGTTTTAGGGGTTTTCCATTGTTTTGGTTTTTAGGATGCGTACTAGGTGACATTGACATCACTCATGTGTATTTTATCTGTATTTGTTTCAAGTGTATAGTTGGAGATGCAGTCTTGGTTTGGTGCACTTCTTGGAGTCGCTTAGTCACACACAAGTCTATTTAGGAAAATTTTAATTATTTGTCCTTTATTTTCAGAATTAATTATTTAATTGAGTAGTTTCTGTACTATTGTGTAGCACCAGGATGTTATCACTAGTGAACCCAACAATGGAGGGAGGAGGTGGGTAGAAGCACCCATGCATCGTAGGACCCAATTCTAGCACTAGGCATGCTCATTATCATCTCCTCATGCTCCCAAGGACGTAGGTTGCCTGGTTCGATCGCCAGAATCTATAATGCCCCAAACCTAGGTATGCTACCTAAGCTACAGTATCACATGCAATTACAATAATTACAAGCATAATTAAAATAACTGAAGCTACCTATGGCAAACCACCCAGACCTACGTACGACTAGTGGCTCCAAACTCAAACACCGGAACTGGATTGCAACCAAACCTGCACCTAAGGAGCCAAAAACACAAGCAAACAAAATATGCGTGAGTGACACCTAAGTCATCCAGTATGCGCCCTACACAAAGACAACGATAAACAGCGAGAAAAACACAAATCTCAATTTATAACAATACGTGGTTTAAAACTCATTTCAAAACTTCATTTTTTCTCAAATATCTGGAATCTTTATCCCAACACTATGATCTCTCAAAATCATTTACTTTCTCACTATTATGCATTTTTAAAACCATTCGTGCATTCTAAGAAACTCATATTCTCTAGTAGATCTAGCCTAAAACTACAAGGCCTCATAAGGCTCAAAATCAAACCACACATTGGCCAGTAATTGGTTTAAATCACAATACTCATTTATTACTAGAATTCAGTTAAAACCTCAAGCCAAAACACCAAGTCTGATTCTAGCTCAAAACCACACAACTCACATTCATTTTCATTATTGTTACCTTGATCAGAGGTAACTAGGTACACAAATAGTATGTGACGACACCATTTCCTCTACCTCCCTGCACTGCTGTAGTGAAGTTTCCCGTTTGGGAGGGCACTGCACTGGCCTATAGGCCTTAACAATCTTTTACATTAATGGGGATACATCCTTTCTTGACGTCCCATCGGTGACCTAGACATCTAGGTTTCATGTTCCTAGGTCCAGCCTACATCATCTCATATCCTAACAACCATGGTTGTATCTGACAATTAGTTCCATATCATATTGTCGACACCAAACCTCGTAGATCCGTATCGATAACTACGGTCGTATCTGACAATTGATTCCATACCATATTGCCGACACCAAACCTCATGGCTCTGCAACACATAGCCATTCTCTTTTCAAAACCACATCTCATTCCATTTCGTTGTAGGAAATCACTTCCATGCAGCACCATTCATTCACATGGGTCTTACTCCCAAAAGTCAAGTAAATACTCATTTTTTTCATCTTAAAAACCATTTCATAAAGCCTCTTTCATTTGTATAGGTCTCAAGCCCAAAATCACACAAAATCATCATTTAAATCACAATCCAATCAACCCAAATATTTATCTCATTCATGTGGATTACTATGCGAAACACATGCTTAAAACATCATGGAAACATGCCTTTAATCATTGTTATAAACAATTTCCATTTTGGGCCAGGTTCTTGTTTCGGTACACCAAAATTGGGCAATTGATTGAACCTAGCGTTTGACCCCTAGAATGGTAGACCGGAATTTCTTTCGGTCATTCGAGAATCCCTAATTCGATTGACCAAAATCTGTCTAGTTGTTTGAAATCTCTTGATTTAGTCGATTGAAACCTTTCGGTCGTCTAATTCAATGGCACAAGGGACCCTTACAACAACAAATCGACATACCGAATCCAATTCGGTATGTTGTTTTCTACAATATTAGAAAATGACTCATTCTTTCCACTTGTCTCTTCTCCCCATTGGGAGTGAGGGGCGGACCTAGCAAACATGTTACATAAATCTTGCATAAAACATGGGGTGTAGACTCTCAAGTCTACTTCAAAATCTCTCAAACCATTTCCAAATCCATTAAGCATGCGTTTCACAATGAAATCATCAAGGCATGAAGCTTATATCAACTCTATTATAGCATGCATAGGAAAAACTCGCATAAATCCACAAAAAAATCACATCTTAATTGCATGATCTCTACACATTCACATTATTCATCTCATCCCAACATTTCTATTATTTTTCCATGATTTATCAAGCCTTAAATTCTCATTTTCATGCATTAACCCAAAAACACAACGAAGAGAAGGGAAGGGTGGCGTACTTATCACGGTACTTCGACGACTCCAAGCCTCCTCATAGCATACCTCCAGCGAGCACTTGGCCCACCTCGACCTCCAATGAGGTAGCCTCCACTAGCACACCACAACACCTCTTTCTCTCTCTCTACTGGTTTCCTCACTAGCCTCTGATGCCAATGCCTCCTCTCCCTTGCACCCTATCCTCTACGCCATCCCCTCCCTCTTTATCTCCTTCGCCCCGCTTGCTGCCACCCACAAATCATGCTAACCTCACCAACCTTCCTCAAAGCTAAATGAGGAGATGAGACGGGCAGGTCTAGTGGAGTAGGACACGAGCTCATGAAGGAAAAAGACGGAAAGGGGAAAGAAGGGGCTTGTGACTCACAGGATGGGCAATGTGTTTGGATTGACCGAAGTCCAGTTTGGGTCCCACACACACGGGCACAATCATTCTAGGGAGCCACACAACCAAGGGAACAGAACACAAACACACAGAGAGAAAGAGACCACAACACACCACCAAAATCTGATAATCCAATAATAAACCATAATCAAAATAATACAAATATTTTCATGGTTTTACATCAATTGGATAATTGGGCCAGGTGTTATAGAATCCCACCATTTCTAACGATCAAGCTTGCTACTTGAAATAGAGTACCTAGGGCGCACCCTGATAGCGCACCAGGTTGAAGCACCAACGTAGTGCACTAGGTTGGTGCACTACATTAGCGCATTAGAGAGGAGCACCATCTTGGCGCACCACCTTGGTGCACCTCCCTTTTATAGGGTGCAGATAGTAGCATTACCTCCTGTTTTGCATGCTTTCCTCCTATGATTTAGGCAATAGCATCCCTAACCTGTTGCTTTGCATATTTAGACTACACCTTGGCATATCACTTAGCATAATGTAACCATGCTGGCGACAGCCTCGGGGCTTGGCACTAAGGCCAAATACACGAGGATCGGCAAAGTCACGGCAGAAAAAAATAAAAATAAAAATGCAAATGCAGGAGTCACCATCTAGTCTATTTAAATGGAAGACAAGGAAAACCATTTAAATCATGCACATAAGCCAATGAAAAGTAGGTCAAAAACCAGAAATGGGTAACAATCCCTATTACGTACGAGGAAGGTGTTAAGCACCCTCGTGCGCCCGATAAATCGGTCTTCTATAGGTTTCTCGTTTGCTTATGAAATGTCGACTTTCCAGCCTTTACTGTACGGTCGAGGGTGATATGCCATGCCATGCTTTGTGAGTGGTGTCTTATGATAAAATAGGGTGCATGGAGTGCAGGGATATGTCCTAATGCTCAAAAATATCGCTCATAAATCGGGTCAAGCGTTGATGCAAAGATATTGCATGAATAAGATCAAGGATCTAAGTATTTTGAGCGATTTATCATCCTTGCTTTGCTATATGCCAAATGCAATCTAACATGCATGGAAATGGCTAAAAACAGAGTTGTGTCCTCCCGATATATCAAGGAAGAAAACCAGAAAAAAAAAAACCAGAAGCAAATCAAAATAAAAATCATGCTAGAAAACTATGCAAAAGTTGTTGTGTGCTACTGATAAACAGGCGGATGTGCCTGCTTGGTGCGCTAGACTGGTGCTCCAGTCTGGTGAGCAACCTATGTGCTCATGTGTGGGCCATAAAGATGTGCCAAAGCAAATACAGAAATCCATGCAGTGCAAAGTCACATATGAATGCATTCCAGAAAATCATGCCATGAAAAATCCTTTACAAAACTTGAAAAAATATGCTTTAAAAGTGAAAGAAATGCAAGTGTAATGACTTGTGGACCTTGTGCTCAAGGGCTAGTAGCTTCACACAAGATCCCACCCTATTTATGCTAAAATGTATGCAAGATGGTTCAGCCATGTCTCTGGATTATGGGCTGATACACAAGGTTCTCCATATTGGAGTAGAGGCAAACAACCTACCAGATTTTAGCCATGGACTGAACATTCATAGGGGGAAAAAAAACTAGAAAACAATCTTGTTTAGAGCTGCAAACCTGCATGCAACACCATGGAATATTAGAGAACCAGCAGCAAAAGAATCAGACGCAAAGTCATCGGAAAACTATGCAAACAGAGATGCAAAAGTGAGTGTTTTGCTCTCTAACCAGTCTGGTGCACCTGAATGGTGCGCCAGAGTGGTGCTCTGGGTTGGTGCTCTAGATTGATGCTGCCCAGAAAATCTGGATCAGACTGCAATCTGATCCAGAATCAGATCCAGAATAGAGATGGGTGATTTTTATTAATGTAGATCAATTTATGCAGATGATAAAAATTGAAACATGATGTGATGCAAATGAGCAAAACAAACCTATTATTATGTGATTCATAAATATGATAAATTATAAGTTCATGGCTAAAATGCTTGCATAAGATTCTAAAAGAATATGCATGAGAAAATAAGCTCGACGGAACATGCAAGTGGTGAATACATCAAGAACATCTCTATTGCATATCTTAGCATACATACATGGATCATGGATCTTAGTGCAAAGAAATGGAGAAGAATAATAAAAGCACTCTTAAGAACTACATGGTGCTGATTTTTAACATATGGATTGTGCATGCAAGGTATCTTGTACACGAAATCAACACTCTATCA
>JAMKQA010024544.1:0-12711 GCA_024699735.1 Posidonia australis
ACCAAAGGGAAGACAAAAGGATAAGGAAAGGAGTCGCCACCTAGTCTTTTAATGGAAAGACGAGGAAAATCAAGAAGAACCTCAAGAAAATCAAGAGGTAAAACAAGATGATGAATGAATGCGTGCTCCGTGCCAAATGGATAATGTGAGATGAATGCAGACCAGAGAAAGGGTAAGGATTCTAGTTACGCATGGGGAAGGGGTTAAACACCCCCATACGCCTGAGAAAATCAAAAAGGGGAAAAAGATAATCTTCTTTTTGGGACCATGTCGGCTTTGTAAGCCTTTTGCTATACGCCCTCGGGCGATGTAAAACCAAAACAAGCGAAAAAATGTGGAAAATCGAGGAAAACACGGAAAACAAGGAGAAGACTAAGCTCGGAACAAAGCTAGAAAAGCGTGCACCGAGCAAGGAAGAAAAGACGGGAAAAAACCGTGCAAAAAGATGTGAAAAGTATGCAAAATGTAGGTGTGAATGCAAATCTGAAGAATGCAGGGGGTTTTGTGCAAAAAACTCAAAATCCGAGGAAAGCTGAAGTTCAAAAGCCCAAATCAGCGAAAACACATGGGAAAATACATTCCATGCATGTATGAAGAAATCTGGGGTCAAATGTGCTCTCTAGTGCAAGTGAAGCTCTCTAGGGGTCTGAATGCAATTTACCCACTAATGCATGCAATGCAAATCAGTTCAGCATAAAGTCAGGGTAAAAATGCAATAGAATGTCTCAGAAATGATTCAGGAAGTTTTAGGGGGAAAATGGTCATTTTATCCTTGAAAACAGGCAATCAAAGTAAAATCAAAGAAGTTCAGGGGCTAAACTGCAAATAACCCAGCAAACAAAGCATTCAAGGATGTTCTGAAGAAATTCAGGGGCACAAATGTAATTTTCACTGAGATTAAAACATGCAGAAGAAATTCAGTGAAAGAGGAGGGTTAAAATGCAATTTACCCAAGAAAATATGCTTCTGGAAAGTTTTAAAACAAACTTAGGGAGTTCCATGCATTTTTCACATCAAAACATGCTTTCTGGATGCTTTCTGTAAAACACAGGGGCTCATATGCAATTAAACCAGCAAAATTGTGCATTCTGAAACAGTTTGAAAAAATGTATGGGCTTATATGCAATTTCCACAATGAAAATGAACTGTCAGAAACTTTCTAAGGAAATCTAGGGTCATCAATGCAATTTGTCTGAAGCAAAACACATTTTAAAAACTCTGGAAGGCTTTTATTAAAGTTTTAAACTCAGAAAACATTACTTTAAAAGTTCAGGGTAAGAAATGTAATATTTTCAGTTAAAACTTTATTTGAAACATTTTAGAAAAAATGACAGATGGACCTAGATGCAAGAGAAGGACCTAAAAGTAATTTTGGAAGGACTAAAATGCAAGAAAAACATTGTTTCTGTATTTTTTATTAAAACAAAAGGTTTTTGATTTTTTTAATTAAGAAAGGCAGCGGTGGTCGTCGGTGACGGAGCTCGCCGTCGACGACCACCAGAGGAGACCAAAAGGGGCTTTCCCATGGTCTAATCTTGGATCAGACAACATGGGAAGCAAGAGGAGGAGAAGTGGAGCACATCCAACGGTGTGGATGTGGCCTCCGACGGCTGAAGCGCCTCCCCCACCTCGCTCGCCGTCGGGCTGCTTTAGCGACGACCACGGGGGCGAAGGCGACCTGCTGGGGCTGCGACGCGACGTTTGGAGGCTTCTGGAGGGCTGAGGGAGGCATCAGGGCCACTACGGAGCGGCGCAGAGGCTGATGGAGCGAGGTGGTGGCTGAGCATCGCCGCCGCGGCTTCCTCCGGCGAGCGGCGTGGCTAGGACAATCCAGTGGTCGTGGCGCGGCTCTGAGGACTCCGAGGTGCTTGCGGGAGGCTGAGGATGGATCCTGGGACATCGGAGGCACGCGGGGGTGCGGAGAGGTGCGGTCCACCTCTGAGGTGGTCGTCTTCTCCAGCGTCGGCGTCCTGGGCGTTCCTCTCCGGTGATCTTCGAGTGGACTGCTAGGAGCGGCGCGTGGAGGAGCGGCGAAGCACGAGGAAGACCAGAGGAGGAAGAGGGAAGACTCGGGGTTCCAGGAAAGTTCCTGGATTGCCCCCCCACCTCTATCGCCGGAATTTGGCGACGGCGAGGCACGACGGAGTGCCTCGGGCCTAGGGATCGCTCTGGATCCCTTGGAAACGGCCCAGGAAGAGAGAGGAAGGCCTGGAAGACTAGAATATCAGATAATTAAGAGATCAGTGTGTACCTGGCTGCAGTTGCCTCACTGGAGCTCTGGAACGATGGCTGCTCCTCTCCGCGACGGCCTCTCCTCGCTCTGGCACTCTGGTTCTCTCTCACTCACTTTGAATTGTGGCTCTGAATTGTCTAACCCCTGAAACGCTGGCCTTCTCCTCTTTATATTGGTGAACCCATACGACAAGCTGCAACGACCCATCACGGAAACCCGACAAACCATTACAGAAGCCAACACCTCAACAAAACAGCACCACGGCTGTCCCCCACGCACCTCCATCCTGCCTGCCCACGTGCCGACAGCGGTCAACGGTTGTCCAAGCTCGCGACGACACATCTAGTGGCACTGGCTCGAGCCTGGTTGCTGCTGGTCGACTTGGTGAGATGGGCTGGACGTGGTTAGGTCGCTGGTTGAAGAAACTCGCGGGGTTTTGGGTGTATTCAGTGATTTTGAATGGGTTCAGTGATTTTGGTGAAGTTAGTGAAGAAGGAAAGAATGGGTTTATAAGGTGAAGGGGAAAATGTAAGTAGAGAGGAGGAGATGGGTTGTTGGGTTCCATTTGGGCTTAATGGGCCTTGGTGGATTTGATCGGCTTTCATGGACCTAAGTGGGATTTTGGGTTCAATTTGGGCTTAATGGGCCTTGGTGGATTTCGTGGGCCTAAATGGGGCTAAGTGGGCCCAAATGGGCTGAATGGGCTAAAGAAAGGCTAAATAGGCCTAAACAAGTCTTATGGGCCCAAGTAAGCTCAATTAGGGTTTAATGAGCCTAAGTGGGCCTTCACGGGCCCAATTAGGTCTCCATGAATTAAATGGCCTAATGAGGGTTGGTGGCCCCAAATGGGCTCAACCAGGGTTCGAGCTCAGCCACCACATCCTTATCCTGCAAAATTGGAAATTTGGGATGTCTACAGCAACTGCCCGATTTTGGAAGCTGGATCATCACGTATTCCACTTTGGGAGGATCGAACTGACCCTAACCCTGGAGGAGATCCACAGAATTTGCTGCCTACAAAGGTTCCTGGGACCCACCGTGTTCATGTGGCGTGACGGGTATTCCTCAGTCTTGTGCGAGCTAACTGGCCTATCCACCAGTGATTGTGGTCGTCAATTCATCTGTACAGACAGACTTTCTCCCATGCTAAAACTAGCTTACTTTGACAAAGTGGCCGGAATGCGCATCTCCCTAGGCGATGATCTATGGTTGAACGGCTTTGTTGTCCGCTTCCTGGGAGAGTTGATTTTCAGCCATGGTCGGATGGTTGTGAATATTGAAGTCGCTGAGATTGCTTTGGTAGTTATCACCCGATAGATAGATCTAGCTCTGGCCATCCTAGCAGAAACTTATCGGGCACTAGACTAGTCACTGCGGCGCTGCCGGCATTTTTATGGCTGTGGAGCCTTTGTACAAGTATGGGTGGCTGCACATCTGGGCATAGCAGTCTTACGCCCACAGCGATCAGTCTTTGAATCCTATTGTCAAAGTGGCCATGCACGCACACTCACCTCCGTTCAGAAGGAGTACGAGCGATTACAAAGCTTGGCAGAGCAGAAGAACAACTGGCGCATTATTCCTTCAGCTTCTTACAACTTTGAGGCATTTTTTAACACAACTGACATGTGGCTTATCATCCTGCCGGGGTTGACTGGTGGAGTGGAATATCACCCAATCCATGTTATGCGGTAGCTCGATTACCAGTACGATTCTTTTGCTCATGGGCAAATGCCAGCACGATTCAAAGAATACCCCCTGATCTCCTACACTGTGACTAGGGAGCTATCTCGCTTGCTTAGTGGCTCCATTCGATCAAAAGATCTCGTAGCCATAGAAGGGAAGGGTTGCACAGCGGGTTATGAAACCGAAGTCGAAGAGACCTGGCCAATCTGCAGTGCCGTCCCGAGCCAGACGCTCTTCGCCAAAACCTTGGGCTCTAAGAGGCTCAGAGATGATGTAGATTCTTAACATTCATGTCATGTTACTAGTTCTTTGGAAGTTGAAGTACATGTAAACACTCCTTTGACTTTGATAATGAAATTCATCAGAACATTTCTTGCCAGCTTGTTTGGTTGCTTGTGTTTGACACAGGGTAGATGTTTGCGACAGCATGCCCTCGACGGTCCAAGATTCTACTATCTCTTGTCCACAAGTTTGGCACTTACCATTCTCCACTTTGGCCGGTAAGTCCGAATCTTATCATTCTCCCTTTTAGTCGGTAAGTCTGAAACTTACCATTCTCCCTTTTGGTCGGTAAGTCCGAAACTTACAATTCTCTCCTTTGGCCGTAAGTCTGAAACTTACCATTCTCCCTTTTGGTCAGTAAGTCCGAATCTTACCATTCTCCATTTTGGTCGGTAAGTCCGAATCTTACCATTCTCCCTTTTGGTCGGTAAGTCTGAATCTTACCATTCTTTCTTTTGGTCGGTATGTCCGAAACTTACCATTCTCCCTTTTGGTCGGTAAGTCCGAAACTTACCATTCTCCCCTTTGGCTGGTAGGTCCGAAACTTACCATTGTCCCCTTTGGCCTGTAAGTCCGAAACTTACCGTTCTCCCTTTTGGTCGGTAAGTCTGAATCTTACCATTCTCCCTTTTGGTCAGTAAGTCCGAAACTTACCATTCTCCCTTTTGGTCGGTAAGTCCGAATCTTACCATTCTTCCCTTTGGCCGGTAAGTCCGAATCTTACCATTTTCCCCTTTGGCCGGTAAATCTGAAACTTACCATTCTCCCTTTTGGTCGGTAAGTCCGAAACTTACCATTCTCCCCTTTGGCCGGTAAGTCCGAAACTTACTATTCTCCCTTTTGGTCGGTAAGTCCGAATCTTACCATTCTTCCTTTGGCCGGTAAGTCCGAATCTTACCATTCTCCCTTTTGGCCGGTAAGTCTGAATCTTACCATTCTTCCTTTGGCCGGTAAGTCCGAATCTTACCATTCTCTCTTTTGGTCGGTAAGTCTGAAACTTACCATTCTCCCTTTTGGTCGGTAAGTCCGAATCTTACCATTCGCCATTTTGGTCGGTAAGTCTGAAACTTACCATTCTCCCTTTTGGTCGGTAAGTCCGAATCTTACCATTCTCCCTTTTGGTCGGTAAGTTTGAATCTTACCATTCTCCCTTTGGCCGGTAAGTCCGAATTTTACCATTCTCCCCTTTGGCCGGTAAGTCTGAATCTTATAATTTTCCCTTCTTGGTTGGTAGGTCCGAAACCTACCATACCCCATTCGATCCTTACTTAAAGAGTTTGGTATCAATGGTCCCCTCTTTTGCTTTGAGTTCCACTCCGAATGGATGGAATCAAAGCAAGCTGTTTTCCTGCTTCCTTTGGGCTGGTATCCCGAACTACCCAGGCAATCCCTGTGATGCCTGGTGGATTCCTCAATCTCTTTGTTCCTTCCCTCCTATGGGTTGGTAGCCCGAACTACCCGGATGACTTCCGTGACTAATCACTTCTCAGTCGGCAAGCACCATGAGTCTTGTCCGACACTTTTCTCGACAAGTGTGATAATCAGTCATGTCTTTTAGGAGCTGATTGGTCATCAACTTGTTAGTTTTTTGGTCTTTTGTTTTTGTTTCTCTGTTTGGCTTCGGCTTTGGCAACAGGACCTCCGGTGCATTCACTGACAAGTGGCTAACTCTTGCTTATGGTTGCAGGTGGGGTGTCTTTGTCAACCCTGAGCATCGGTCTCTGTTCTACTCATCCTCCGACCTCGCTCAGGGAGGGGCATCTGTAGACATCCTAATTTCCCAATTTTGCAGGATAAAGATGTGGTGGCTGAGCTCTAACCCTAATTGAAGCCTATTAGGCCCATGGAGGCCAACAAGGCCCACATAGGCCCATTAAACCCTATTTGAGCCCACTTAGGCCTACAAGACCTATTTAGGCCCATTTAACCAATTTGGGCCCATTGAAGCCCACTTGGGCCCATTGAGGCCCACAAGGCCTACATAGGCCTATTAAGCCCACATAACCCACTTTGGCCCTAAAGCCCATGGAGGCCCACCATAAACAATTTAACCCATTCCAACCCAACACCTTATTTCTCCCTCTCTATACACATTTTTTTTTTCTTCTTCATTTCACTGAATTTTCACCAAAGTCACCCATCCCTCTCATCTCACCCCTTCTTCTCACTTAGCCACTAAACCCACTTCATCTCCCACGAATCAGCTTGAAACCTACTCCAGCTACTGAGCTCCTCTAGCCAATTTGAACACCATTGATCCAGCAAACCTCCAAGCAGCCCCAGCCGCTGGATGTGCCGTCGGTGAAGCCTGGATCGCCGTCGATCCTTGTCGGCGATCAAGGGGACAGAGATGGCGTGGGGGGACAATGGTTTGTAGTTTGTTAGGTTGTTACGAGCTTGGTTGGGGAGGTTAGAGGGTTGTTAAGTGCTTCTGTTACACAGTTGGCTGTCGGTTGAAGTGGGTTGTTGGGTTTCTTCAGCTATAAAAGGGAGGGTAGAGGTAGAGTTTTAGGAGGACTTTTTGGCGAGAGAGAGAGAGAACTCAGAGTGCCAGAGAATTCCAAAGAGAAAAAGAGACTCGCGGGAAGGAGAGGAGGAGAATTCAGACACTCCGGTGAGCTGTGAAGGAGCCTCACGTCGTCAGGCCAAGTACGCTCTCTTCGGACCTCCTTTAGTTTTGAACATAGCTTCCTGAGGTCCTCTCCTTCTTTCTTCCAAGCAATCTAGAGGTTCTCTCTGGTCGGAATTGCTCCCCAGAGCTCACCATCGCCGTTTTCCAGCGATGTAGGTGGGGGAAACGATCCAGGGCACGGCCTTGGCCCCTAAGCTTCCTCTCCTCCTCCTTTGGTCGTCCTCGAGCTTCTCCGCTCCCTGGATCGCCGCTCCATCGCCTCTAGAAGGCTCCACCCAAAATAGCCGGAGACACGCCAATCCAGCCGTCACTGGAGAAGACGACCCCTCCAGTGGAGGATCGTGCGTCCCCTACTGCTCCAAGCTCCTCCGATGGTCCAGTAGCACGCCTTGATGCTCCACGAAGCCTCCGAAGCCTCCCGAATCGCGCCACGAGCTCTCGATCATCGCTGCAACGCCACTCGCCGGAGAGGACGCCATCGACGACTATTGGAGAACGCTTCCACTCCATCCTCCATCATTCTGCTCCAGGAGGAGAGGGGAAGCTCCCCGGCACT
Organism: Posidonia australis; assembly: GCA_024699735.1. Lineage (NCBI taxonomy): Eukaryota > Viridiplantae > Streptophyta > Magnoliopsida > Alismatales > Posidoniaceae > Posidonia > Posidonia australis. The sequence continues at coordinate 7,387 of JAMKQA010024544.1, forward strand.
CCACGATGCCCCCATGACGATTGGATGCCATGCCGCAGCATGCCAGAGGCTCTTTCTTCCTCAATGTCGTCGCTGGAGCACCACGACGGCGAGGTAGGTGGGAGGCCCGCTCCCACCGTTAGCTCTTCGATCCATTCCGTTGGATCATCTCTCCTCTTCTTCCTCTTGCTTCCCGTGAGATCAGACCACGGGAAGGCCTCTGATGGCCCCCTCCTGCGGTCGTCGGGGGCAGAGCACCGTCGCCGGCGACCGTCGTTCTTTTTTTCTTTTAAAACAATTTAAAACATTTTATTTTGATTGAACTTCTGAAACTTTGTTTGCCTTGCATTTAGGTCCTTTTTGTATTACACTTTGGTCCTTTTATTACAAATAGGTCCTCCATTCATTTTTTATAAAATCATTCGAATAAAGTTTTAACTGAAAATATTGCATTCTTCCCCCTAAACATTTAAAATAATGTTTTCCAGGCATTAAACTTTAGCAAAAGCCCTCAAGTTTTCTTTTAATGCATTTTATTCAGGAATTTTGCATAAGAGACCTTGAGCTTTCTTGAAATCTTTCTGAAAGTTCATTTTTCTTGTTAATTTGCATTTAAGCCCCTGCATTCTTCTGAAATCATCTAAGATGTTGTTTTTGCTAGTTAAATTGCACTTCAACCCTTGGAGTTTTTGAAAACTTTTCTAAAGCATATTTTCTTAGGGTAAATTGCACTTTAACCCTCTGTCTTTACTGAAATTCTTCTGGATGCTTTATTCTGTTGGGTAATTTGCAGTTTAGCCCCTTTACTTCATTGATTTTACTCTGAATGCCTGTTTTCTAGGGTAAAATGACTGTTTTGCCCTTAAAATTTTTTGAATCATTTTTCTTGCATATTTTACCCTTAATTTCCACTGAATTGTTTTAAATGCATGTTCTAGTAATGAAATTGCATTTTAACCCCTAGGAAACTTCATTTTGACTAGGATTGCACATGTTTACACATTTGACACAAGATTTCTTCATGATTGCATAGAATTTTTTCCCTATGTATTTTTGATGATTTGGGCTTCAGAATTTTAGTTTTCCTCGGAATTTGGGTTTTTTGCACAAAACCCCCTGGAATTTTCATTATTACACTCACATATGCATTTTGCACATTTTTTCACATCTTTCCACACATGTTTTCTTGCTTTTGCTTCCTTGCTTTTGCACATGCATTCCTAGCTTGTTTCTAGCTTGGTTTTCTCACCGCTTCCCGGATTTCGCCTTTAGACTTGTTTTGGCTTTCCATCGCCTGAGGACGTACAGTAAAGGGCTTATCAAAGCCGACATTGTCCTAGAATGAGGATTATTTCCCCCTTTTGATTTTCTCAGATTTATCCCAATTTCTGCTATTTTGCGAGACGCTTTCCGAGAATTTCTCGATTTTCACGATTTTCCTCATCGCCCAAGGGCGTACAGTAAAGCAGCATTCTCAATGCCTACATTTGACCCTTGGATTAACTTTTTCCCATTATTTCACTTCTTTACTTTGATTTGGCATGTTTTCAGTCATCTTCATGCATGAGCATATGGAATAAGCAAACATACAGCCAAAGACCATTGACAATAGGGAAACCTAGAAAGACCGAGTTTTCTCGGGCGCATGGGGGTGCCTAACCCCTTCCCCATGCGTAACCAGAATCCTTACCCTTTCTCTGGCCCGCATTCATTTGTGCATTGTCCATTAGGCACGGAGCGCACGCATGCGTTCTATATCTTGTTTGCTTCCCAGTTTTTCTGGTGTTTTTGGTTTTCCTCGTCTTTCCATTAAAAGACTAAGTGGCGACTCCTTTCCTTATCCTTTTTATCTTCCCTTGGTGTTTCTGGGTCTACTCTCTTCCTCCGGATTCACCATCTTCGCTGTGACCATATCGGGTCTCCTCATGTGCTTCCACGCACCTGGTAGTAGGAGAGCCGTGCAAGGGTTCCACCGACATGGCCACACCTAGAGCTATGATGATGTGATTGGGCTAGACATCGAGGTAGTGGTGCACACATTTCTGCTTAAGCCCAACGTCAAGCCGATAATGTAGAAATTGCGTAGATGGCGACCACAGTGACTGCTGAAGCTCAAGGAGGAGATCATGAAGTAGCATAAGGTCAATTTTTTGAAGGTGGTCCTCTACTCAGAATGGCTAGCCAATGTGGTACCGGTGCCAAAGAAAGATGGTCGGGTTCGTATGTACATAGATTACAGAGACTTAAACAAGGCGAGCCCGAAGGATGATTTCCTGCTCCCATACATCGATGTACTCGTGGATAATACTGCAAGACACAATATACTGTCATTCATGGATGGATTCTCAAGTTATAATTAAATCAGAATGGTAGAGGAAGACATGGAGAAAATGTCCTTCATTACCCTATGGGGAGTGTTCTGTTATAGAGTCATGCCATTTGGGCTTAAAAATGCTGAAGCCACATATCAAAGGACGATGATAGCTTTGTTCCGTGATCTCATGCACTAGGAGATTGAGGTTTATGTAGACGACATGATAGCCAAGTCAAAAGAGCTTGAGGAACACATTGTCTGCTTGAGAAAGCTATTCAACCTCCTATGGAAATACAAGCTCTATCTTAACCCCAATAAAAGTGTATTTGGGGTTTCATTAAATAAGCTTCTGGGATACATCATCAGTCAAAGGAGAATTGAGGTGGATCCCCCCTACGACGGAAAAGGAAGTTCAAGAGTTGCTAGGGCGTTTGCAATATGTCAGCCAGTTTATTGCCCAGCTTACACCAATTTGTGAGCCAATCTTCAAACTCCTGAGGAAGAATGCACAGATTCATTGGGGTGAAGAATGTTAGGAGGCTCTTGATAAGATTAAGCAGCTCTTGATAAGACCACCAGTCTTAGTTCCCCCAACGCCAAGGCATCATTTGTTGCTCTATCTGTCAATTACATAGCATTCGATGGGTGCAGTCCTAGGACAACATGAAGAGACTGGTCACAAGGAAAGGGCCATTTGTTACTTAAGCCAGAAGTTCAATGATCGCGAAGTTAAATACACCACAATCGAGAAAATTTGCTTATCCCTTGTCTGAGCCACACAACACCTTAGACACTATATGATGGCATATCCTGTCCTACTACTATGCCGACACGATCCTATGAAGTACTTGATCCAAAAACCAGCACTAGTAGACAGGTGTGTTAAGTGGCAGGTGCTTCTATCACAATTTGATATCATTTTTGTCATACAAAAGTCTATGAAGTTGCAGGCTGTAGCAGATCATCTAGCAGACTTACCTTTACTAGAATACCAGCCTTTGAAGACTCAGTTTCCTAATGAGGATATATTATTTGTTGTGGACGAGGATGAGCCAGAAGAGCCTAGTGACAAGGAGTAGTGGCACCTCTACTTTGACGACGCAGTTAACAAGCGAGGCATGGGCATCGGTGTGGAATTAGAAACTCCACAAGGCCAGATGATCCCACTTGCTTGAAAGTTGACATTCGTATGAACCAATAATGTGGCAGAATATGAGGCATGCATTCTTGGACTCCAGGTTGCTTTGGAGCATGGTGTACAAAAGTTGCATGTGTGTGGTGATGCCATGCTAGTCATTTCACAAATCAATGGCAATTGGAAGACTAAGGATCTAAAGCTCGTGCCATGCCACACCTATCTTTTAAAGCTTATGTCAGAATTTGAGGAATTACGCTTCTCCTTCATGAGCAGAGCCAAAAACGGCTATGTGGATGCATTAGACACTCTTACACTACTAGAAAATCAGGAAATCGCGAGGACAAATGTCCTCGCTAAGTCCTCCCAATGTCCTCGCAATTTCCTCGCTAATGAGCTTTGCGAATACATTGCGAGGACAATAAGTCCTCACTAAATGCATCATCGTTAAATTTCAATTGCGAGTAAATTTCCTCGCTAAGTCCTCGTAAGAAGTTTTGCGAGGACTTGGCGAGGACAGAAAGTCCTTGCTATTAGTCATAATTTCCTCGTTATGTCCATGCTAAGTCCTCGCAAAAAATTTTAAAAAAAATAATAATAAATAATTGCGAGGACTTAGCAAGGAAAATGTCCTCGCTAAGTCCTCGCAAGTAATAAAAAAAAATTAAAATTTTTTTGATATGGAAATTGGTGTACAACAATGTCCTATAATAATTTTAAAATCTGATGAAAAGAGCAATTTGATATATGTATATGATATATTATGACAACAATGCATAATACCTAGCACTTGTTTCGCAGTTGGCCTAAGTTTGGGGTCAGGCTCCATCATCAGTTGAACCAAATTCTTGGCATTCTCTGATACACTTGGCCATGGATCACGTTTAAAATCTATATTTCCCCGGAGTATAGCATGTGCAACACCCTGTTCAGATTCTGCAGGAACCACATATTGTGAGAAATTATCAGTAAAAAAGTGAGAAAAGATGCACAATCTTTTCTTTTTTACTGAAAAAAAATTACTTGCACTATGAAAGATAATTACCAGACCAGAAAGGAGGAACTCCACATAACAAAATATACAGTATAACTCCTGCACTCCAAATATCTATCTCAGGCCCATAGTTCCGCTTCAGTACTTCAGGGGCCATATAGTATGGACTTCCAACAATCTCAGAGAACTTTTCACCTACAGAGAGAAACAATAGTTTTATTCAGATGTAAATAGACAGAAGTTGACTACATGAATCAATAACATGTCAATAATTTGGCAATGCATAGCATGCTGCTCTAGTTGTAATGTTTACTATTTACAGGTTATATATCCAAACAGTTACATTAAAAACAGAGTTCCTCACATAAAATGGAAACGGTTTAGAGAATGTCTACTGTAGAAGCCATGTTGCAAAAAAGAAAAAAAAACACTAATTTCTGACAGCTTATAAGCTGCCAAATCCTATGCTTTACAGAATGGTATGCATAATGCAACTTCACAAGTCACAGAATAGGTGAAGACCCTCTTAAGTCTTAACATTTGAAAAGGAGTTTTCTCCTTATGCCCAATATTAACTAGAATGACAATCCACGAAAGCTGGCCCCCGACGGAAGCTTCAAAGCATTGCCTCCAAAAAGCTAAAACAATCGACGTATAAAACTCAACATCAGGTTTACATGAATTATTCATATTACAATTGAAAAGTGGTTGTTCTCTAGAATCTTGAAAGATAAGTTGTGGTCTAGATGTAAATGAAACCTGACAAAGAAGGCCCTCTTGACGTCATCCAACTCCCATATATTTGGAGCTAGCGATTTGGTCAGCCTATCGTAGATGTCAGGCTGCTTAGCAAGTTCTTTGAGCTTCTCCACCTGGAAAGTTCCATACAACATCATACACCCA
>JAMKQA010024545.1:0-15934 GCA_024699735.1 Posidonia australis
GGTGGGGTGTATCTCATCAGACCCATTTGATTTGTAGGAGTTGTTGGGTGGTTGACCTGAGCTTAGAGAACACATGGAAATTGATGAGAGAAGAGGTCAACAAGGTGGATTAAATGGGAGTCATGATGAACCATAGATACACCAGCTAGTTAACATCACTGAAGCTCATAATGACAATCAACACAGTGGGAATTTCAAGGACTCACATACATTGACGATAAAAAATAATTGGATCGTGTTGTGTACTTATCATGTCGTGTAAAAACATATATACAAATACAAACACGACACATTTAGGTGTTGTGTACCGAATGGTAAACAGAAGCCTGACACACTTGGTTTCCTATTTATATGATATGACCTGTTAAGTACTCCAGTTCTATCACGAAAAAAATTGATTGACATGAGTACATGTTTATATGTTTAATATGCATTTGTTAAATGGTTACATGTTTAGTACTTGACATAGTTACACGTTTAATACATTAAAGTTAAATAATTACTAATAGACTAACATGTATTTTATGTATACTAAATGAGTAATCATGTATTATATACACCATAAGTAAACATGTACTTGTCGTGTGTTTTATCAGTTTTTTAACCCTAGATATGAAAACGATCTATTAAATAATCATGTTTGTAGGTAGACACGATAATTACACGTAACACGATAAGGTTAAAATCAAATATAATTATATCGTATCGTGTTCGTGTGGAATTATCATGTCATGTCATATTTTGCAAAGTCTAATTGCAAAGTTCTGGAGCAACTCAAGCACCCTTATGAAGAAAGCTTGTCAATGAACAAGAATGAGATAACGACATAAGACACCAATTATGAGGCTCAAGAGACTCATGATGGGGATGGAGAAGATCTTTATTTTCCTTCCAAACATTATTGAGAATATGGAATGGAAGTTGGAGCTGCCCTTTGGTATGAGCAAACTATTCAGACTTTGTTGTGATTGACAGCATACTATAGTAATCTTCTACAAGTTAATTGGTTTTGAATTTATTTCATGATATACTGGCTAACTTTCTAGTTGTGTACAAAAAAAACTGAAATCGAATAAATAGAAAACAAAACTTTTAACATTTTGAATATTTAATATATAGACATGATCCATTCTAGTCTACATGGGTCAGGATACAAGTTATGATTTGGATCCGGGTACAAATGTCAGTACATTCCTTCATGTAGTGTCTGTTTTCTACATGCATTTATCCACCGTTTATACTTAATCCCATAATTGAACGTCATATATGGTAAAGTTATTTTTCTTTCCAGGACATCAACTTCAATTGTAAAAAAAAGAACTCTGAAACTCTTCTTGTATTTTACTTAATGTCAGGGCCTAACTCTATGATAGAGTTCTAAACTGTTGCCGAATTGGTTGAACATAAGATATGGACAAATAACAAAACTTTATAGTTGTTTAGTGATTCATTGCATTTTCCTAATTCATATTAGTGGTTACATACTTGTCTAGTTTAACAGCATTCATTGATGAGCATGTATTCTCTGAGTCATGAATCTAGCAGTTTATATTTACCAGATTGTAGTTGTGAGTTCATTTTGATGACATGGTTATGTTTCCCTTGTCTTATGATTGTGATTTTACAGAAGAATTGGAATCTCTTTAGTGTAAATGTTGCAATGGCTGGAACGGGCTTCTATCAACTTACACGCAAGATTCGGTATATATGCACTTCTTAAATCCTTTTTCTCCTGTTACCTTATCTAAATATGGATTCTTGATTTCATTCCACAAGTTAGTTCCATATTTTTAATCTCTCTACATCAGAATCAAGATTGGTTGTGGATCATGATATGTAAAATACCGAATGCTTACCCATCTATACAAGCTCAAAGATCAGTTATAGGGTTTTGCTGGTGCATAATAATTTAGTTTACATACTACAAGCACTACAATAAACTTGCCACGGTAAAGAAGCTTGCGGAACTCCCATAAGCTTTTCTTGGAATGCCACATTGAACAAGCATAAGAAGTTTTACCATGCTCACAGATTAAGAGCTTTGTTAAAAAAAAACTGGCACAAATTTTAAGTGACAGAATAATCATTCGAAAGAGAAGCTTTAATAAAACAGCATCATGCAGCAGTAATAAAGCCATACTCAAATATTACCATTACATGTTAAGGATAAAAAATGAAAATTAGGGTCATCTATAGTGTTAACCATTCTCATAACACCTATACTCTGCAAGTTTGTCTGCATCATGGGGAAGAAACTTTGTTGTACTCATGATGATTCCAGGGACGAACAATGTAGAGAATGACCGAAAGTCCATCACCACTTTTTGCTAGTCTTCTGGAGATATGGGGCATGTGTCGTCCTCCTGCGTGTTTGCCTGTAGTGATGTTATTTTATTAGAGAACACCAGCAACTGCCACACGTAGAAGCACTTTTCTTTCCCTTGCATATTTGGGCATGCTTCAGCAAAAACTGTTTCCTTCGCATCATTTGACATTTTAAGCTATATATATATACATATTAACTTTTCAGGCATGACTATGGTTCCGAGACAAAAGAGACGCCTGAAAAACAGTTAGAAGCTTGATCATACGTTTAGTTTTTGCAGCACCCTCGGAATTCCTCCCTGTACAATGGCTGAAATGGATCTGGCGATCTTTCCTTTAGACTTCAATTTCCTTGAATGTGGTCTATTAATTGAGAAAGGCGAAAGTTTAATAAGTCAGTGCATTGTTGTATCGAACTCTCTCATTTCATCGGATATACAATTGAATCGTTTTTTTTTTTTTTGCTCATTTGAAATTGGTTAATTCTTGAACTGGCAACTATTCCTTGTTTCCGTTGGCTAAAAAAGTCGTGGTTTTTTAAAGGTCAATTCTGTACCTATACCAAACGTGGAGGTATGATTTTGAAACTGCATATCATTATTGGCTGTCAGAAGTTTCTCAAGGGATTGCATGGCTATTGGCCAATAATGCTTCTCATGGTTGGCTATCATATTTTTCGGAGTTTGAGGCAAATGCAATTAAACTAAAATGTTGGATGTGAAACACCACTGTGTCTACCAATACGTAAAAATTACATATAAGTAGTAGTGTCTGTAATTACTTGGTCTAGTGGTGAAGTATCTTTGTGGTTGTACGAGAGTTCAAGAGTTCGGTTTTTTGATATTATATGTATTATAATTATATTATTGTATTATTCCTTTTTTAAGTTCGTATCTCAGGAATGACATGAGAAAAATTATGGAAATCTTTTTCACTTGGTAGTGGTCTTATAGTTAAGTATTTGTTATGATTGTAATAAATATAGGTTTAGCGCAAATATATATAGATAAATAGAGTTCTAATAAATATTAAGTTTTTCCAATAATAAGTTTAACACAAATATAAATAGAATTTGTTCAAACATAGAGTTCTTTTTAATTAAGTTTTCTCTCTAATTAAGTTTAATTTTTTTTGAACGAATTTTTTTCAAATATAGAACTTTCAATGTCTAATTCAATTTAGGTTTTAAATAAATATTGATTTCCTTTGTTAAACTATACTCCCTCCACTTCCAATGCACAAAAAACAAAAAGATAATGATGAGCAATGCACAAAAAAGAAAACATGATGAAAATAAAAATAAGGAAAAATTAGTTAAAGTGAAATTCTATTTTGATGTTTAAGGTTTAAAAAGTATTATTTTGATGTTCTAAGGTTTTACAATGTTAAACAGAGATAAGTCTTTCGTTAACACAATGTCTATCATAACCATATGTGATCTCATAAGTAAAAATTTAAGACAACAATGTCTTTCCTTGTCAAAATGGTGCCTTTCTTTTCTCATTAGGATATAATTGTCAATTAAGTGTAAACTTTGTTAGTATCATGGATTTTGATTATTTTGTAAACATTGAGTATTAAAATGATACTTTGAAAACTTTGGACACTAAAATGGGATATTGTTTTTCAAAATTTGGGACACTATTAAGTAATTAAACCTAGAATTAAATCCTCATAAATATTCATGTTTGGTTTTTCTTAGTTTGCAAACATCATCGAATCATCCTTTTTCTTGAAGAAAACTAGAAACTTTAAAAATAGCCAACTAAATTGATCTACAATAATTCCAAAAAAGTAGACCAACAAACTACAAAAAAAACGGAGGAAACAATTATTGTGGCAATGAGAAAGTGGTTATGGGCAAAGGTGACAGAGCACGGGGAGTTGTCTACGGCGATGGTGGTGGTGCAGAGGAGGAATGGAGAACCACCATAAGAGGAGTTAGGAGTTCGTTTGCATCAATAGTGTCGACGATGACTCCTCCCGTGAGAAGCTTCGGGGGCATGCCAACTTTGGTTGCAAGTGATAATGGTGGTGATAGGGATGATGGTTGCGATAGTAGTGATTGAGAGTGATCATGGTTGTGGAAATGACAATGGTTGCAAGTGAAGAGGATGGCAGCGACAATGGTAGTGGCAATGATAGTTGTAGACAATAATGGTGGTGGTGAGCAACAATAGTAATGGTGATAGTGGTGGTGACAGTAGTGTTGTGGTATTGAAAGGGAGATAGATTTCCTTGTTCTTTGGGGTTTGTCATCATTGTTCTCAAAAAAATGGACCTTGGATTTTATGTGCAAAATAATCCAAGCCAAATCTATTGAAACAAAACAAAAACTTTCATATAACCGCCTAAAAGTTACTTCACTTTCAAAAAACCCTTAATACTTGACGTCTTTATGTAAAGTCCTTCACATTTGCCTCCATTTTTAAATACTACTTTACTCTCAACTGTCATGAATTTATTAAGATAATTTCGTTAGATTAAGACATTTATACCTTTAAATGTTATTAAAAAACCCTCCATAGAATTATTGTTAGTGTTATTTGAAAATCAAAATATTTAACGAAGAGGAAGGCTTGAAATAAAAAAATTTAATGACAAAGGTGACCTTATTCTTGTACTAATGATACATTACAGGTTTAAAAAAAAGATTTAGGGGTATAATTATCTTGGCTCCTAAATTAAAGGTGTTATCTTCGTAAGGTTAACATAAAGAGATTAGATAAGAGGGATTTCTGAAAGTGGGACAAATTTTAAGGGGCTATATGAAAATTATCCTTAAAATTTGAGATATCAAAAGAATTAATATCAATTGAATTTACATTAATGAATAAAATTTAAGGTAGCATTTGAACGGACTTTGGGAAGTCAATTTTTGTTGAGAATCACTTCCATGTAGAAGTTAGACTCCCATCACTTTTCCTTCTTTGTAGAATAGGAAAATTTTTTACTTTTACTTCTATGAGGAAACCCTTATCACAATGAAAGTTAACTTTCTAAAAAAAAGCAATTGCCACCAAAAGTTGAACCAAACAATAGTTAAATATTTAAAGATAGAGGGCTAAGGTAAATATTAGTGATGGAGTATTGACATCAAAAAATTTCAAGTCCAATATAGACTCATGAAGAACTGAAGTCCATCAAAATTGGTCTCAATTTGACACATCCTTACGAAAGGAGGTTGGCCCGTTGATCTTGCTACATGAGGGGACACATCAGCAAATTTCACCACATGCATCTATAGTGGAATTACTTCAAAAGGTATCCAAAGTGAACTTGTTTCGAGACGGTAGAGAATATTACCAAGGGATACGACATCGACTTGCTGAACTACCAACAAGATAACGAGCATGTCTCAACAAATTCCAATGCATGCATTTAAAGTGGAATTATTGTTTAAAAGACAGAATAATATATTGCTGAGATATTTTATTATTGGATACGTTGAATTTAAAATTCAAAAAGATATCCACACTTGAATTTAAGACAAGTGGCTTTTTTGTTAAAAAAAGCCCTTTTCCTTCGTTGAAAAGGACCTCGACCAAGAATGAGAGAAAGGAAAAGGGTTGTTTGAGTATATATATTCTTGACCGTTATGTCCGTTCAGTCACATCCGAGCAAATGTTAACAATGAGAACTCTCAACAGATAGGGTATTCTTTTCCCTCTAGGGATGGCCCTACTACTAGGCGACAAGTATGTTTAGATTTCACATAGATTGCTAAAAATGTGATGATTGAAGACATGTATTTCATAATGCTATTGCATGCAATATTATTAAGGTTGGTAATGGGTTGGGTCTAGACTTAGGACCTATGGGTCTAGACACGTAAAGTATGGGTCTAGATCCTAAAAATGAGACCCATGGACTTGTGGACCTAGATCCACTAGATCTGCTCATTTACTAGGTAGGATCTAGGTCTAAAAACATCCAAACCTATAGACCTATTGTAATGCCCTGATCCCAGGCACGCTACCAAAATACAGTATCAAGCATAATTACACTAATTACAGAAATAACAAATAACTGTAACTAAGACTCACCTCCAGGATCACAATGAGCGGCTAGAAGCTCCAATTCCTGCACCGGAACTCAGCTGCACGCAGTCTGCACTTGAAAACCAAATAAGTACGCGTGAGTGACATCTAAGTCACCTAGTACGCGTCCCAAACAATACACTCACAAAATCTCGGTAAAACCGTAAAAACTCATTTTCTTTTAATCTTTCAAAACTTGATTTTATTTTGAAAATCCTCTTCCCTTTATCGGAAAACATTTGGGAATTCACTCCTGATTCCATGTTCTTTTCTTTTCTCAAAAACATTTGGAAACTCATTTCAAAACCACATTCTCTTTCAAACACATTTTGCATTTTCCTTCAAAACCTTTGGAATTCATTTTCCAAAACATATCTTTTCAACACTTGGGATCTCTTCCCAAAATCACACTTTCAAGTTCACATTTCTGACAAGATTCAGCCCAAAACACAATACCTCACGGGCTCAAAACCAAATCATAAATATAGGCTGGCAATCGGTAAAAACATCTTCATCATTTCATTTCAGGATTTTAGGACTATTCCATCAGTCCAATCCTGACCAAACCACATTTCTTTTCTTTATTCATTTCCACTTTTATTTAATGTTGTTACCTTGCTCAGGGGTAACCAGGCACACAAGCAGTAGGCTCTACCTTCCTGCACTGCCGCGGTGAAATTCCCCGTGCGGGATGTCACCGCTTCGGCCAACCGGCCTCAATTTCATTTTCATATGTACACGGGGATACGTCTCTGTCTGACACCCTAGTCGGTGACCCGAACAACTAGGTCCAATGACCCAGCCTCAGCCTACACCGTCAGCGACTCGAACAACTAGGCTCAAAAGTCCAGGCTCAGCCTACATCGTTACGAGCTCGGTGACCTGAACAACTAGGTATGAAAACCCAGGCTCAGCCTACACCGCTTTGAGCTCGGCAACCACATTATTAGTGTTCCATTTCATACCATTCTTTTCGTTGCAGGACTCTGTCTCCTTGCAACCCTTGACCCTCCACTGGGGTCCCAACTAAAGCTATGAAAACTATACTTAAAATCATAAATTGGGTATCATGCCCTAAACCATATAAAACCATCTTTTTCATTCATATATGGGATCAAAACCCAAATCACACCCAAATCCATTTGTTTGGGTTCCACATTCCTCCACGTCATTACATGGGGAAACATCATCAACACATACTCAAAATACCATTTATCCATCATTAAAATCACATCAATACATACCAGGTTTACGGCAAAATCGACAGACCGAATCTCCAGATCGGTATACCGAAGATCCCTGGTTCGATATACCGAATATTTTCGGTATACCGAAAACCCTTGAATCGGTCGACCGAGTGTTTTCGGTCTACCGAACCCTGGGTCCTGGCTTAATCTGCTAGGATTTCGGCATATCGAAATGAATTCGGCATACCGAATTCCTCGCAGGCAGGGCACACCTCTGTCTCCAGCGACGGAATTCGCCCAAAGTGGGAGTCCCGATCGAACCCTCCAAACATACACTATAAATTACAACTAAATCACGGAGTGTAGACCCTTGAGTATACTTCAAAATCCCTCAATCCATTCATGATTTCATCTACCATACAGTTCATACGAAAATCATAAGGGGAAGGGGCTCATGAACAACTATTGTTGCCTTCAACCCTAATAATGTGTTTTCCCCTACAAATACCAATCCTAACCGCATGATATCTACATTCTCATGCTATATGCCACATTTCCATCATTTCATGATTTTTCCACAATTTTGTTTTCATGCGTTATCTTGATTTTCCATGCAATTAACCTAATGTTAAGGAGACACTGAATGGAGGAAAGGAAAGGGGGTCGCGTACCTCTCCGATGGCCCACACGACTCCGACGAGTTCACCACACCGCGGTGTCGCCTCGGCGAAGCTCTGGTGAACCTCGACCTCCGGTAGAAGCACCCACACAGACCCTCATCCTCCTGGTTCGCGCGCCTCTGCTTCCACTCTCCTCTTCCTTTCCTTTATCGCCACGCTCTCCCTCTGCCCACCCCTGCCCTCCTCTCTTTATCTCGCCACCACTCGCTTGGCGTTGGCTATCCGTCCCGTCAGAAGGGAAGGGGAGGCACGGGCCTCCGTTGCTGGTGGCACGGGTGGAAGAAGAGGAAGAAGAAGACGGGGAAAGAGGGTGGAAGGGCATGGCTCGTGAGAGAGAGAGAGAAAGGAAAAGAGGAAAAGAAGGAGAGAAAATGAAGAAAAGACAGGCACGCAAGCTGGGGCGACTGTGCATCCTCCAATCGGACTCCACATTGGTCCCAAATCACAAACAGGTGCATAGGAAGCCAACCACAAGCTCACACATCCCAGAAACAACAGATTATCCATTAATAAACCATTTAAGCAATATTACAATTAATTACATGATTTACAGTTAAAAATGGATAATCAGGCCCAGATGTCACACCTATGGACTCGATGTATATATAATATATTATAAGTTAAAATATAAGGACTAATGTATAATATTTCCACTATATATGTATACTTCTACTCTCATTCTCTCTAAATTTCTCAAAACCCTACTTTCATTTGATGATACAGAAGTCGCCTCCCCACTCTGATCCGTCCTCTCTCCCTTCTCCACCTCCCTTGGCTCCAATTCTTCCCTTTTTGGCTCTCCCTCCTCCACCCCCCCTCCACCTCCCCCCTCCACCAACCATTGCATTGTCCTCCAGTCCTCCCCTTTTCCTCTACCTCCCCCCTTTGATCTTGCCTGCTCCGTCCTTCGCCTCCCCCCTCAAGCCTAAGTGCCCTACCATAATTGATTTTATGGTTTCTTGCTCACAACCATAATTTTCGTTGGTGGTGGAAGAAGAAGACGAAGAAGGAGAAGAAGGAGGAAGGAAATGAGAAGAGCCAACGACCACCACGTGGAGGAGTGGAAGCAGGGCACTGTGGATGTTTTGTACTAGTACTCTTAGTTTGTCATGGCTTGCATCGGGGAGCGGGTCCAACCTTGTGACCTTAGGCTATGTTTGATGAAGGAGATTTCTGAGATGCCCACTTCCTTGGGCCAGGATGTGGTGGCCGCTTTGTTTGATTCGGTAGGCGAACCTTCATCCTCTGGCACCATGAAAACTAAAAGTGCCTAGTTTCTTTCTTCTTCTTCTGATGATGAAGTTTTCCAGTTGCTATAGAATCTGTTATCATTTGAATCTTTTCTTCTGTAGTGAAAAAAGAATTTGAGTGCTGAGTGCTTCATGTTCTAGTAAAGGAAAAAGAGAACCTCTCCATGTTTGTGAAACATCTTATGTATTTATGTCAACATGGTTTCTTTATTTTACGTAGTTGTACATAGTAAGTACATAGTGTTGTCTAATTATTTTTTTCAACTATCAATAAGTTTATGATATTGTTCATGTTATATATTTATTTATGGATGTATTTTGCTCATGATATATATTTATTGATAGAGAATTGTTTAGCATATTTATTTACAATGTTTTCAGTTTAATTTAAAAACTACTTTTTTCAAAAAAATAGGTTGGAAGACCCATCATACCTAAGACCGGGACCCAGACCCATTATCTTCATGGGTCTGGGTCATGATTTTAGAACGCAAACCTAAATCCAGACTCGTGAAAAAAGATGACTCTAGAAATCTTATTCTGAAAACATGCATCTTTTTTTTGAAATCTTTATTCTAAATCTCTCCCATTATGGGGATCTTTTCTGTAAAACTTTTCTTTTCTTCTGAGATGTCTCTTGTAATTCTCTATAAAGCTCTTTCTCAACAATATGACAAAACATCGTAATTAGGCATAAAAAACCATTCATAATCATCTTTATTAAAATCACTTTTTACTTGGCTCTAGGATCTGGTTTGGCAGATCAGACCAAAATGATAGACTAAACTAGGCCCAAATGTCCAGATCGGTCGATCGAATTTCGAAATAGTCGTCTGAATTTCCTTGGTTTGGGCAATCGTGACATTTCAGTATTCGAAATCCCCTGGAACGGAAGACCGAAGCATTTCAGTCTACTGAAATCAAGGTTTTGGTCGAATATTGACAGGAAATCAGCATGCCGACCTTAATTCAGCATACTAAAATGCCAGTTTTCAATAAACTTCCCCTGAGCCCTAATCACTTTTTCGTCGGAATTGGGACCTCAGGTGGACCCCTTTTTGGTGAACTACAAATCTTGCATAAAATGTATATACTAGCATGCAAGGTCTACTTTCCTTTGGGACAAGTTTCATCAAAATCCATTGCATGCATCTCAAGATATAAAAATCACAAGGCATAAAATCCATTCTCCATCATTATAGCATGAATTTCAAAAATTCTACTTAAATGCTTGTAAAATCATGGAAAAATCATATAATCAATATACATCCATGATCTAACTCTAATCTACCCATTCTCATGCATTTCACTCTTGATCATGGCATTATTCAAGGAATTCCAACTTAAATAGAGAAAAAGGGAAAGAAAGAGGACGCATACACAGAGACGATCTCTGGTGATCCTCCCTCCTTAGTGGCTTCCTCTCTCTTTCTTGGTGCTCCTCCGGCTTCTAGGGTATCCGGAGATCCTCTTCCACCACTGGCAATAGCCACCTCTTCCCTTCTTCGGCTCTCCCTCTCTCTCTCTGTGGTTCTCTGGTTCTTCTTCTCCCTTTTTCTCTCTCGGTCTCTCCTGTCCAGTGCCTCCACCTTCCTCCTCTTTAAACCCCCTATTTCTCTTGTCACCGTCCATCCACCACCATCATCGGAAATCTCGACGAATTGGTGAAGGAGGCATGGTAGAAGGCCGTGGAGTATTGTGATGAACACAGTGAAGGGCGATGGAGGCTGTGTGGCACTGTGCTGAGTTGACTCAGCTCTTGATCCGACCCCACTCGGTCTCACATGCGCACACATGACACACATTGATCCAAATTACCACACAGTAGGGGAAAAAGAAACTAGAGATAAAATCAACTTAAATAAAGAGCTCAAGACACAAATATCATTAAGCTAATTATCTAGATTACAATAACTTAATTACATCTGTTCTAGGTAATTTGGGCACATATATGACATCCTACCCTCCTTAAAAGTGATTTCACTTCGAAATCTTTCTTAATACAACAGTGGGGGTACTGTGCCAAGATGTTTGTCTCTCGCTCCTAGGTTGCCTTTTTTGCTCCATGGTGTTGCCACTGGACCAATATTAGAGGAATGACCTTATTTTTGAGGACTTGTTCTTTTTTGTCTAATATTTGCACGACATCCTTTGCCACTAACAAGTCCTGCTGAAGCTCTTTTGGTTGAATTGGAATAACCTGAGATGCGTCAGCTAAGTACTTCCTCAACATTGACACGTGGAAGATACTATAGACACTGGACAGCTCTAGAGGTAGGTCCAACTTATATGTCACCTCACCAACTCTTCTAATGATCTGGTAGGGTCCAATGTAGTGAGGACTTAGCTTGCCACTTTTGCCGAACCTTGCTACACCCTTAGTTGGTGACACTTTAAGGAAGACAAAGTCTCCTACCTGAAATTCAAATGGCCTACGCCTCCGGTCCACATAACTCTTCTGTTTGCTCTGTGCAGCTAGCAATCTCTTTTTGATGAGCTCCACTTTATCCTCATACTATTGCACGATCTTTGGTTCCACTAGTTGCTGCTCACCTACCTCGCTCCAACAGGTGGGTGTCTGACATGGTTTTTCATATAATGCCTCGTATGGAGCCATCCCAATGCTGGAGTGATAGCTGTTGTTGAAGGTAAACTCTATAAGTGGCAAGTGATCCTCCCAATTGTCTCCAAAGTTCAAGGTGCAAGCCTGTAGCATAACTTCTAGGGTATGGATAGTTCTTTCGATCTGACTATCTGTTTGGGGATGGAAGGTGGTGCTGAGGTTCAATACTGTTCCAAATGCCTCCTGCAGAGCTCCCAAATATTTGGTATCTCTGTCAGACATGATCGATACTAGAATACCATGTAGTCGAATTATCTCGATTATGTACAATTCTACTAGCTACGGTAAGGGAAAACTCAATCTCTTAGGCAAAAAGTACCCTAACTAGGTGAGTCGGTCGACAATTACCCATATTGTATCGTTCTTTCTTCCAGTCTTGGGTAATCCTGTGACAAAATCCATCGACATGTGCTTCAACTTCTAGACTGGAATATCCAAAGGCTGCAAGGTTCCTTCGGGTTTCTGATGCTCTATTTTTACCATCTGACAAGTTACACACTTTGCCACAAACTCTGCAATTTCTCTTTTCATTCTAGCCCACTAAAAGCTTTTCTTTAAATCTCTATACATTTTTATGCTCCTCGGGTGAACAGTGTATCTAGATCGGTGGGCCTTGTCAAGCAAATTCTTCTTTACTTCTTTTATCTAAGACATGTATAACTGTAGATTGTACCTCAACTCACTGTCTACACTAACTGAGAAATGAGGCGCCTCTCTTGCCTTGGTCTTCTACCAGGTGTCTCTCACAAAAGGATCAAACTGTTGGGCCACTACAATGGCTTCTATCATTTTTGGGCAAAAAGCCAGGTTCGCCAGCAAGGTCTTCATAGTTCCTTGAGATTGTCTTCGTGGTTTGCACTCGATCAATCCTTCCATCAGGCGCCACTCCCTGATCATTAGGCTGGCCATGACATGAGTGTGCCTGCTCAGTGCGTCTGCGACCACGTTCACTTTACCTAAGTGATATGATGAGCTGAAATCGTAATCTTTAATGTACTGCACCCATCTTCTTTATCTCAGGTTCAAGTTTCTCTGTGTAAAAATATACTTCAAGCTTCTATGGTCTGTGAAGACTTCAAACTACTCACCATACAAGTAGTGTCTCCAGATCTTTAAGGCGAACACTACCGCAACCATTTCTAAGTCATGTGTGGGGTAATTCTTCTCGTGGTCCTTTAGTTGTCGGGAGGCATATGCTACCTCCTTCCCATGCTGCATCAGGATGCATCCCAATCTGGTCCTACAGGCATCACTGTACATTGCGAAGCCCCCAATACTAGACGGCAATGCCAGAACTAGGGCTGTGACCAGATAATCCTTTAGCTATTGAAGCTCACCTCACAATGCTCGTCCCAAGCGAACGGAGCCTCTTTCGGAGTCAATATGGTTAACAAGGTTGCAATCTTCGAAAAGTCTTGGATAAATCTCTCGTAATAACCCACCAATCCGAGAAAACTTCTGAACTTTGTCACTATTCTCGGTCTGGCCCAACTACTAACTGCTTCTACTTTGGCTGGATCTACCTTAATGTCTTTTCCTGAGATAATATGTCCAAGGAAGGCTACCTCTGCCAGCCAGAACTCGCATTTGGAGAACTTAGCATATAACTGATGCTACCTTAGTGTCTCCAACATGGTTCTCAAGTGCATCTGATGGGTCTCTACATCTAAAGAGTATACCAATACGTTATCTACAAAAATGACAATGAACTGGTCCAAATAAGGCTTGAACACACTGTTCATCAAGTGTATGAAAGCTGCTGGTGCATTTGTCAGCCTAAACAGCATGACTAGGAACTCATAATGACCATACCGAGTTCTGAAGGTCGTCTTATGCACATCTGTCTCCCGAATCCTGAGCTGATGGTATCCAAATCTTAGATCTATCTTGAAGAAGATTGATGCTCCCTGCAGTTGATCAAATAAGTCATTGATCCTGGATAGTAGATACTTGTTCTTGATAATGATCTAGTTTAGTATCCGATAATCAATGCATAACCGGAGTGAACTGTCCTTTTTCTTGACGAATAACACCAGTGCTCCTCAAGGTGACACACTTGGACGGATAAATCCCTTGTCCAATAACTCTTATAGTTGGCTCTAGAGATCTCTTAATTCTACTAGTGCCATTCTGTACGGGGCCTTCGAGATAGAGCCTAATCCTGACACCAGATTAATCACAAATTCTACTTCTTTGTGCGATGGCATCTGAAGCAATTCCTTTGGAAATACGTATTGGTACTCTCCAATCACTGGAATATCTTATACTACAAACACTGATAAGGAGGATACCATCACGCTGGCTAGGTATCTCAAGCATCCTTTGGCCAGATGGTGGTATGCTTTGATTGCTGAGATTATTCTCTTGGGCTTTTTTGGCCTTACTCTTTGTATCATGCACCACCCTTGACCTAGACACTCTACTAAGACCCTCTTCTTAACATAGTTTACAATCGCTAAGTGTTGTGTTAGCCACACTATTCCCAGAATAACATTATACTATTGCATCTTCATCAGAATTAGACTGGTCTGGAAATTCTTGTCTCCTAGTTGAATATTGACTGACTTCAAATACCTCTATGCTAGACTGTGTTCTCCTAATGGAGTTATTACATCCATCTGGAAAGCTAGCCTAGCAAGTCTGTCTCCAACCTTGGCCGCAAATGACTCAGATATAAATAAAAATGAGCTGCCTGAGTCAAATAAAACTCGAGCCATTCGATCAGCTATGACAAAGGATCCTAACATTCATATACAGTACAACCACAAGTATTATTATAGATATTAATGCTAATTATACAAGGTTCATAGTACAACATAATTACACATCTATAATATGTCTCACTGCTCCTTACCTTCTATGACATCCCCTGAGGGACCTACATCTGGAGCAGAAGAGGGAGAAAACTCTTCCCTTCGTAGGCTGTCAAGGCTTATCTCTGGCTGTCTTCTGGGGTTTTGGGTAGCTCTTCTAGAAGTGCTTGGTCTTTTTGTAGTTATAGCACCTCACCTCATCTATCCTCTACTATCGAAATTTGCACTATGCTACTATATACCCCATCCTCTTACAGATATTGCAGGATCCTCTTCTTGCATTACTGGTGGAACTGGTCTAACTAGGTTTAGCACTACTCTTCCCAACAACACTGCCCCCTTCTATAGTAGACTTAGAGCGCTCCTTTCTCTTCTTCTCATAGCTTCCAGAACTTGTTGAACTAGGTGTACTAGAAGCAGAAGACTGCTGAGAGAATCTCTTCCCCTTCCTCTAGGGTACTCTTCCTGGAACAACCAATGCTTATCCTCGTAGTGAGCTGCTAACTCCATTGCATTGGTCAGTTTCTAGCACTGAAACCCGAAAACTCTTGCTCTAAGTGCTGGATTTAGCCCCTCCATGAACTTCTTGGCTCGACCCTTCTTAGTAGCAATAGTCTAGGAGAACTGCTCTAGTCGGTGGAAAGCAGTTTCATACTCTGTTATGGAAAGATTCCTCTGCTTCAAGTTTCTGAAGTCCATGTCTAGCTTATCTTTCTCATGCTCGGTGTAGACACCCCGATTTTGAGGTAACTCATAGATGAGCTTTCCGGATGTTGCTTTGGATGTGGCTAACCCTTGAATCCTATTAGCTAAATCAATCCTAAATCAATAGCAAGCCTGCAGCCCAATTAAAAATCTAGACAAGTAGGGGAGAGCACCTAGCTAGCACACCTACCTGGCACACCTAGCTAGCACACCAACCCGGCGCACATACCAGGCGCACATACCAGGCGCCCAGCCATTTCTCAGGCTGCTGGCTGCTGGCTTTCCACCTCCCATGGCTGTTACCTCTACCA